>CANUEP010120805.1:0-18530 GCA_947857235.1 Jatropha podagrica | reverse complement strand
ATAATCACATGATAATTTCTTTTACATGACCAAATATTAATTAAACATCCTAACTGCGGAACCAAATAAAAATACTTGAAATAGCTTAAGTCAAGAAATAGCTCATACTAACATTTTTATGACAATCGCTAATTCTCTGCGGAGAAGGAAGCAGAGTTTTATATACCAGCAATACTCTTATTTTCTGAAAAATATTTATGAAAGGGGGTGAGTTTCACTAAACTCAATGAATAATAATAAATACTGCAAATCCACACATCCAGACAATATGCTTCACAATATATATAAAATGGCATACTTCACAAGCACATGTCACACATTAGCACCTTCAAATAAATCACATTCAGGTATTCACAACATGTGAAAATTCGTCAGTGAAGTCACAAATCCTCTTATTGGCCCCCAGCCAATTTCCATTATAATAATATACATATATCGGGGAGCCAATTCCCCATACCTGGCCCACTGACCCATAATGACATGCGTCATCTCAATTTCCACCCAAATATAAAAGCATATTATTTCACATCGCAATTATTCACCAAATATATTCAATACAATAAATGCAACATATGAATGTAATCAAAGGCAGAAATTGTATAAATTTATGGAATCGAAATATTATATATCAAAGACTGAGATTATAGAACTAGAATATTATATTTAGAAGATGAAGAATATCAATATAACAATAGAAATAGGAAATGATTCATGATTATTTTAAATAATATAAAGAGTATATGGTATGCATATGAAATGCATGTATGCAGAATGATATGCACCATTTATTATTACTCACAGTGACCGCAGAATAAATTTAGATCTGTCCTGAATTCTGATTTGGAGGAGTAATAGAGAAACTTGGCCGATCTAAAAGACACATATAGTAGGAAAAATACAATCAGATAAATGATTCCTTTAATTAAGAAATTAATTGATTAATTTAATAAACCTATCTATTTATTTTATTTTTCTAACTAAATTTTTAATATTATTTCCACAAAAATATAACTGTCCACCTATTTTAATATAATTCAACTTTCTAAAATAACCATCTTGTATACTAAATAATTATTCAAATAATAATTATAAAAAACTCTATAACTATAATAAACCTTTAATTCAAAAATCCTCAATTATATATTTCTATTAATTCACTATATAACCTTACTATTTACCAGCAATTAATTTATTCACTTATTTTGTATCTAGTCTAGATATCAATTCCATTTATTTCACCATAAAATATATTTATACTCCAAATTATAATTTAACACCAATAATAATAATAATTTTTCAATAATATTATCTATTTAACTCACCACATATATATTAATCAATTCTATCAAATATTCGTCCTTATATTAACTATTATCAAAATATTCACTATAATCTATTTATCATTTATTCAAACTTCAATAATCAGTCTAACTCCAAAGTTATCACATTTAAATAAATTTCATTTATTTTAATCTTTTAACCAATAATTTCTTTTCTACAAAATATACCCACATATAAATATTAAAATCCACTAATTATCCGTTAATAATTGTAACTAATTAAAATCTTCAAATATAATTCGTTAGCAATTTTATTAAATATTTATTTTCAATCTTATCACTGAAATTCATTTTTTTACAATAATTAATTTAATCAACTAGATAATTAGTCCTATTCTTTAATATAATCCATTTATTCAAAATCCTTCAATAATAATCACTAATTCTTAATAAACTATTTTTTTCATAATTTCAAAATATTAACAATAACTAATTAAATTTCACTATTCAATTTAGTCTACTGGTTCTCAAAATTACTTAAAATCTTATAATCACTTTTTGATTAACTAAATTCCCGATTAATTCATTTTATCCACTTTCACAATTAATCAACTAAAAATATCAAAATCAATAATTAATGTCCCATAATCAAATTAATTCCCACAAATAATATTGTTCTAAACCAAAATTAATAATTCTCAACCTATAACCCAGTAGTTAATAGATCACCCAAATTCTAACAATATACCTATAATTAATTAATCGAAATCCTCAATATTACAAAATAATAATTCAAAATCATATAATTAATCAATTATCATAATCATTCAATTTAACCAATTAATTATTAAAATTATCCCTAAAATAATAAAATCCTCCAATATATAACTTCAACCAAATAATCATAAATAATAAAATTAATCAATCAAAAAAATTAACTAAATATATTTTGGGATTAAAATTAGTACCCAATTAATCACAGTCCCAAAAAATAATTATCCAGAGGTTGAATCGCGTCTGACGGTCGAGGAGGAGACGGTGGTCGGAGCTGTGAGTTGGGCCTGCTGCGGAGGAGCAGGCGGCACTGCAGTGACTGAGCCGCTACTGCTGCTACTGCTGGAATAAGGGCACGATAGAAATGAAGGAGGGAGGAGGAACCGGAGTTGTGGCGTTGCTGCAAGGAGGGAGATAGCGAGCTGCGGTTGCCGTCCAAGCCGCATACGGAGGAGCTGCAGACTACAGTGACGAGAGGACCGCTGCTGAGTTGCGCAAAAGAGAGGAGGTGTTGCTGCGGTGGCCGGAGACAGGCTGCGATAGAGGAAGGGAAGAGAGAGAGAGAGAGAGCTGGAGTGGTGCGGCGAGGTGCAGCTCTTGCCACGGTGATTGGAGTCGCAGTGAAGAAGAGAGAGAGAGATGGGAAAAGAAGAGTGATAGAGAGAGAAGGAGACTGCTGTGATGGTGGCGGGGTGAAGCTCGTGGTGGCCGGAGTTGCAGCAAGAGAGAGAGAGAGAGAGAGAGAGAGAGAGATTGAAGAGAAAGAAGGAGAGCAAGAGAAGGTTGGTAGCATGAAGATGAAGAGGAAGGTAAGAAAAAAAAAAGAAAAAAAGAAAGGAGACAAGAAAAGATAGAAAGAATAAAGTAAAAATTATTGCAAGGATACAAACCGCCCAAAAAAAAAAGCAGCGAAAAATTTATTAGTGCACAGTATTTATAAAAATATCTGATTTGGGTTTAATTCAAATTGATTCGGTCTAATTCAATAATTAATCTGATATTTAATTGATTTAACGGTTTTTCAATCGATTTTAGGATGAATCAAAATGATTTTCAGTTTTAATAAATGTTACGTGGCTCAATATTATTGATTAATAATTTACAATTAAATTTAAATGCAAATATTTTGAAATAAAAATTTTGGGACATTACACTTTGTGTCTAATTATATTATGTTATATTTTATTATTATGCAAATTATTAATAATAATTCAATAATTTTTAATAATTTATTATTATTATAATTTATAATTTAGCTTCAATATTATCCTTTTAAGTAATATATGTAAATGAGGCATTTGAAAATTTTAATATTCTTTTTAATTTATTTTAAATAAGTATATCTAGATGATTCAGATTTGATTTAATGATTAAATTTCTTTAATTATAAATTGCACTTTAATTTAGTTAGCCAAAAAATAAGATAAAAAATTATTATTTTTAAACATCTCAAATTTAATTAATTATATTAGTTTCTTATATAATTCAAATCGTATTTCTATTAAAGAATATAATTTTATTAATATTTTTTAAAATGCCTTCATGATTTTGATTGGTTAAAAAAATAAAAAAAAATTATTGCTATTTATAAATATTAAATTTGATTTATTAGATTGCTTTTTTATTTTATTATTAACTTATATTTATTTACTTCAGGATATTACAGTGAAAGGTCTTCTAGTATTAACTTATATTTATTTACTACAAGATATTACAGTGAAAGTTATTAATAAAATATTTAAATTAATTATAAAATGCACAATAGAAGCTATATGATGATTTTTATAAATCAATTTTGTTTTTTCCCTAAAAAATAAAATGAAAGCAACTAACATAGAATAAAAAGTGTATGAATTAGTCCATTAACATAGTATAAAAAAATATTTACTGCATATATAAAATGTAATAAAATTTAACCATTCAATCTAAATAAAATTTATAATTTAATATTATATAAATAAAAAATACAAGTATAAAGAATGAATATATAATAAGTATAGTCAACGTGCAACGCACCTCATAAAGAATATATATATATACTATCTATCTCTTTATCTATACTAGTGTTTTGAAAATTAGACTGGTCAGTGAACTAAAGAAGGTAAGGGTTCTCCGAACCGAAGGGTTTGACAAAATTCAATACGGTTGAACCAGATTTTTATATATAATAATTTTAAATATATTTATTAAATAAAATTAAAAATATAGGTTGTAAAAAAATTTTGAACTCAAATAAAAAAATTTTCAAATTTGGGTTTTACAAAAAAAATAATAAATAATAAATAATTTTAAAAAATAAAATATGAATAAATTTAAAACTAAAAAAATTAATTACCATAAAATATATCATTATTTTTTATTTAATTAATATATTAAGATTTGGGTTTATAAATAAAAGAAGATTAAAAAATTATTGGACCTTATTTTTAGGAGGTTCAAATTAGAAAAAGTCCATAATTCTGAAAAGTGCCCAGAAATTGAATCGAACCGATTTTTACATGTTCGGTTAAGCATTTTTTGCCATTTTTGTCCAATTTTTACCGGTTCAATCCGGTTTTTAGACACCTGGTTTTCAATGCAACCTGGACCGGACCACAGCCTGGTTCCCGGTCGAAGTAAATTAAGAATATCCTAAAATAGCCTTAGTCGTAGCTAATTTGAAATTACATTTTATTTCAACGATATTTGGATGAGTGATTCGACAATTTTCTCACTTAGATGAGATCGAGGGTTCGATTCTCATAGATAGAGAAAATACTAGCTGCAAGCAGTTTATCCCTTCTTGGATCGATTTGGTATGAGCAAGATTTAGTTCTAACCTAATGAGCTCAGGATACTTGTCGTTAAAACCAAAAAAAAAAGAAGAAAAATTACATAAATAAATATTATATAATAAATAAGAAAAAAGTGTACTTTTCCTCTTTTTGTATGTTATAGGAAAATTGTGAGTTTATTTGGAGAGGATATAACATTTCTTTTATATAATATTTTTTTATTACTTCATTAATTAATTTATTTATTTAAGTTTACAACTTAAAATAATAAAGAAACAAAATACTTGAATAAACTCATTAACTGATCAATATTGGATTATAACATGATTTGCTTTGTAATTTTCATTTATATATGATAGACAAGTTATGATAGAATTTGCAATCTGAGTGCAAATATTGATAGAATACATTCCGTAAAAGTAATGCTAAGTTGTTGAGAATAAGCTTATGAGATGGAATTTTTATGATTGCAGTGAATTTTTTTATGATTTGAAATTTATTGAGGAATTTGATATGCATAGAAGAGTAATAGTCTATTTTTTTGTCCTGACCAGATGTAAAAGTATAAGTATTCTCCCTTGCATGAGTTATTGTGATGAAATTAGAGAATATAGAAATTTAAGAATTCATTAGAGGGAAAAAGGAAGCATAATGTATTGAAATTATAAGACTTCATTTTCATAATTGCTAAGAACCCTAATATATGTGGATGAATTTTGGCCTTATCAACCAATATTCTTCTACAATGCTATGGTTATATGCAAGGATGATACAGAATAATGAGATAAAAATACAAAAATATAGAGATAGTAATATATATATATATATATATATATATATATATATATATATATATATATATATATTTGCAAAGCAAGGAATGGAATAAGAAAGAAGTATTAAGGAAAAATAAGTGACAAAAGGAAAAGAAATTAAGAAAAACTTTATTGATTAACACCCACAATTACTGATTATTGGTTAAAGCATAAGTAATTAGCGAGTATTACTCTTGATTGTGTGTTGGAAAAATATACATTTATTGTTTAAGTAAGGTATGAAGAAAAACACAGGAAAAAATATATATCCACTTTAGTATTTAAGAAATGTATGTAGAAATATTTAAAGGAAATAGACATATAAAGGGGAAAGTTAAAGGTAAAAGGGAAAGGAAATTAAGAAAACTTAATTGATAAACTCCAATAATTAATAATTATTAGTTAAAAGCAGAAAATATTAGCAACCATCAACCTATATTGTGCATTCAAAAACATACATTATAGTGTTTTAAATGAGAAAATATGAAAAAAGTTAAAAGAAAAGAATTGAGAAGGGAACAAGAAGATAAAAGATAGATAGTAAGTAAAAAGAAATAAAGAAATAGAACAAGGAATCAGTAAGAGAAAGAAAAAGAACAAAGTAATAAGGCACAAACCAGATGAGTTGGGAATCAAACCAATCAAAGGTTTATTGAATCAAACCAAATCAAAGGGAA
Organism: Jatropha podagrica; assembly: GCA_947857235.1. Classification (NCBI taxonomy): domain Eukaryota; kingdom Viridiplantae; phylum Streptophyta; class Magnoliopsida; order Malpighiales; family Euphorbiaceae; genus Jatropha; species Jatropha podagrica. The sequence goes on along the minus strand of CANUEP010120805.1, from coordinate 12,210 downwards.
ATAACTATAAATAAAAGAAAAGTACACATTGATAATAATGATAGAATCTCAAATATCAAAAAAATCTTTGATATTCAGAGATTCTAGACAAGGGTTCTCCTTTGTCAACCCTGCCACAAGGAAATTTCAAACTTGACATGGGCAATAATTAATGTGATAGTGAAATGGTTGTCTAGTAGCATGTCTTTGAGTAATTAAATACTCTATAATACATTTGGAGATGCAAAACACCTCTCCATTGCTAAGCAACAAACCTCTCTAAGTTCAAAACCACTATGTTCTTTAATATGAATTCTTTCCTTTCACTTCTTGCATCCAACTCCTCTTTAAGAAATACTGATTTATATATCCTAGAGCCTAATTTATTTAGTAAGGAGGCAAAGAAAAAGTATCAGTTATTAATAAAACAAAAGATCCTCATTCCTGAGATTATTAAGGATGAATCTCAGTGTGAAAATAGTGGTCTATTTGATGTGTTTGGTTTTCAGAACTAGCGTAGCCTTCTAATTAAAGAGTATCCTATATATCCTCATCTGGTGAGATTATTTTATTCTAATCTCCAATACGATCCTAACACTAATACTTTGATATCAAATATCAAAGGTCAAATTATCAAGGTAAATGAAAAGCTTTTATGTAATATTCTTCAAATTCCAATTAAGGGATGGATACTCTAGTCCCTAACATGTTGGTTAGAATAACCTCTATCTACTTTAAAATAAACACAAATGACTTTAAATGATAACTCTTTGAAAACACCTTTTGTTCTTCGAATAAGGAAATTGTCTCTTCTCTCCAACTTCATTAATCATTTTTGTGTTCATAATATTTTCCAGAGAGAGATAATGAGTTATCACCTTAAAAGATCAGATTTATTCTTTACTTCTATGCTTTTGATTAAACATAAAATAAGTCTTCCTGCTTCTATTATTCTCTATATAAATAAACTTAGAGATAAGAATGTTTGTCTGCCATTTGAAAAAATTCTCACTCCTATCTTTTAATTTTATAACCTCAATCTATTAGATGAAACGTACCTCAATAGTAAACGTTGCTCTAAACCTTATTTAGAAAAGTGTGTACTTGCTTCTTTAAGCTCTCAACATATGATGGTTCCAAATGAGATAGAGAGAGCTTCAACATCCAAAGGAAAAAGGAAGATAATAGAGGACACATTATCTGAGGATCAAGAACCAGATCCTATTATGAGAATAAAAAGGAAATAACCAGAAAAACAAAATGAAGTTTCTAATTTCCATAATATAGATGAGTTCGGCTTCGATGCCATTATGATATGTTATGAGCTATGATCATATGCCAGGTTCTGGATGCCTTATGTTTAAGCAGATATGCTTATTATGTATAAGTAGGCTTTAATGCTTTTATGTTATGGTTGGCGACCTAAGGCCAAATATGTTATGATACGGAATCAAATCTATTATTGTTTCTCCTTGTATATATGTTCCCAAAAATATAATGAAAGAAATGAAAGATATGTTTAGATGATAAAAATACTATCGCTATGTTTTAATTGAAAGTAAGGAAATGTATTTTAAATGAGTATTTTTATATGTTTATTATTTGTTAACTTATGGTTAAGTTTTCATATGATTTATGTTTTAACCATTTTTAATATAATTGGAATTTCATGATTTTACTTCTAAGTATTTTTATATGAAATATGCTGAAGTATTTTATTTAGCACCACTGAGTTATATACTTAGTGTAACGCCCTGACTCCAACCACCAGAGAAATTGTCCGCTTTGGATCAAGCCAGATTCATCCCATACTAGATTGGCAAGATCCACACAGTTTTGTCCCGCAGGTGAAATGGAAACTTCCTAGGAGCTCGCCCATCATAGGATTTCTGTTAAGTGAGCACGCTTAACCCTGGAGTTCTTCCAACTCTCCAGCCATTCCACCAAAAGGTGTCTCTGATGATTAGTTACCCCCTTTTCGATATATGTTTCGATTCATTCCTGTGTCCCGCATTCCTGTGTCCTCAAACCATTCTACTGGAGGGGGTCAGGCTTTGATACCAAATTGTAATGCCCTAACTCCAAACACTAGAGGAATTGTCTGCTTTGATTCAAGACGGATCCATCCCATACTAGATCGACAAGATCTGCACGATTTTGTCCCGCAGGTGAAATGGGAACTTCCTAGGAGGTCACCCATCCTAGGATTTCTGTCAAGTGATCACACTTAACCCTGGAGTTCTTCCAACTCTCTAGCCATTCCACCAAAAGAAGCCTCTGATAATTAGTTACCCCCTTTTTGATATATGTTCCGATTTATTCCTGTGTCCCGCATTCTACTATCCTAGCTAGCCTGCCATCCTAGAAGCTCGCTAGGAGCCCTGCTCTACCCACCCTCTTAGGATCGCTTTGCTAGATCAGGATGTCACACTCAACGCGTTGATTTTATCACGTGCATATTAAGAACAGTGGATGTTACTCGAAGGTCAGAAGCGTAGCATCAGAGTTAAAGATTATATTTTGGGTAGATTATGTTTTTAGATTATATGACGTGTATAACAATAATTTAAGGAGATGTAAAAATAATTAAGCTATGTATAATAAGTAAGTTAAATAATTATTGCTTAAATATATTTTATGGTTGAATGTAATATTATACTCTAAGTTAGAATGTATATTAGAACCATAAATATGATGATATTTATGACGAGTTAGATTATTTGATTGAGGCAAAATTATAAAAGTGTTATGACTTGTGTTGATTTGGATTTTGATGAGGTTTGGAGGATTATAATTGGAAGTGCCTTGTTTTTCATTTGTTTGGCAAGAAAGAACTCAGTGTTGCGCTGGTGCCTGCTATCATTGGTTGATGACGCCGTAGGTCCAGTGGTTGTCCGATATGGTGGTGAAATTAGAAGGTGGATGCGATTTGGGTTACTTAGGGTTTTTGCTTTTTTGTTCCAAAATGAAGAGAGAGAGAGAGAGAGAGAGAGAGAGAGAGAGAGAGAGAGAGAGAGAGAGAGAGAGAGGAATGAGTTTATGATTTTTAATTTTTTATTTCTTGTAAACAAAGAGGAAAGAAATCGCCAAATTGGTAGGTAAAGGAATTGCACAAGTTATTGGGTTAAATAAGGTTTTTGCCCAATTCATTCGACCCGAATGAGACGTATAAAATTGTTCAGTTTTCTAGCCCAACCCGAATTGACAGACCCATTATAACCCTACATTTTTGATCGGGTTGTTCGGGTTTTGCGGGTCAGATTAAGACATACTATATAGCCTCCAACACAAAAAATTATGATTTAAAAATGAATGAATGTTTAAAAATATACTAATGCTTGAACACAAATGGGCAATTATGCAAGTATTTTAGGAAATGGGCATCTACAGTTATGCATTTCTGCTAAAAATTAGGGGGAAAAACACAGTTTTATTCCAAATTAATCCATCAAATATTATTGTAATTTATACTTTAAAATCTTAAAATTTTAATATTATCAATTATTTTACAAATGAAGCCCAAGTATTTTAGATAATAAATATAGTAAAGTAAAATACTTTATTATGTAAGCAAAAGCACGCCAAATACTCTCCATAAGAATACATTTAACTAGTTAATATTTTCAAACTTCACATGAATTCTAATTTAACTATATAAATTTAAAAAATGCAGTTAAAGGTAAGTATATAAAAAAAGTTAGAATGCGTATTTAATTTAGAACTGTTGTTTTAATTTGTTCCTGATCTTCTTATTGAAAGTTGATTTAATGATATTGATTGTTGAATTCAAATTAATAGCTAACTAAAATCAACCTAATGACAGCCTTGCTCTCATAAAGTCCTACTCAGTAGATAGATCAAAGAACCACATGCATAAAGCCATAAACATTTGCAAATTAATCTTCCTTTAATATAAAAAAATAATTTAAAACAAGAAAAAAAAATGCAAATATCTCTTTCCTTGCAGATTTAAAATGACAACCATGAACCAAATTAAACCACAAAAATGGAATCATCAATAACTCAACAATATCATTTAAACTATCACAAAGAAAGAACTTATAAAGATTGATCATGGCAACATAAAAGGAAAAAAGAAGAAGAAGAAGAAGAAGAAGAAGAAGAAGAAGATGCACATCTGTAACCCCTAGAAGAAGGAACTCAGTGTTGCGCCGATGTCTGCTATCGTTGTTCGGTGTCGCCGTAGATCCGATATGGTGGTGTGATTAGAAGGTGGATGCGATTTGGGTTACTTAGGGTTTTTGCTTTTTTGTTCGAAAGAGTCGAGAGAGAGACTGAGAGGGAGAGATGAATGACTTTGTGATTTTTATTTTTTTTATTTCTTGTAAACAAAGAGGAAAAAAATTGCCAAATTGGTAGGTAAAGGAATCGCACAAGTTGGAATAGGTTAAACAATGTTTTTACCTGATTCACTCGACCCAAATGAGATGTATAAATCTCTTCAGTTTTTTGGCCCAACCCGAACTGATAGATCCATTATAACCCTATATTTTTGTTCGGGTTCTACGGGTCAAATTGAGTTTTGAACATTCCTATTTATTGTTATAAAATTAAAGTTGAGAGAGTTTTAACTGACAAATTAATGTTTTGAAATGATAAAGTGATTATCCCTTAAATTGAGGGACTATGACTGAAATAATCCTATAGGGCTCCGATTATGATGGGAGTTTCGGCAAACTGTATCTTCTCTAATGCCTTAGTATTTTTTTACATGCTCAATATTTGTATCAATACTTATGCGACAAGCTTGAATTATATTCACATATGGTTATTATGGGCTGCGAAAATCAGATGAGTCACATGTCATCATCATCTCAAAGAAATAATTGAATGAATGCCTAGCATAGGATGTAGATCCATCACGTGTGCTGAAGGACGTTGCAGAAGTATTAAAAGTAGGTACTATGTATTGAAGTGGTATTGCCTTACTCATTTAGGGAAAAGAAGTATTGGTTTTTTGGATTGCCATCACTGAGTGTAATGAGTGTTTAATGGGATTTCTAATACTGCAGATAATACAATCCACTCAGGTTGTAGTGCAAAAGATGATGTGACAGGCATATTAGCATGATAACCTTCATAACAATTATATATCATAAGGGAGGGACTTGAGGTATATGTCTAGCCTTCACCTCTGTTATTCTTTTGGTGTTTGAATACAAGGAAACTCTATAAATTGAGAGGCAGGTTGGAGCATAGGATGAGTTTCGGTACAAATTTCTTTGTTCATTGCACCGAAAATGCAGTACGCTGAAATCCAGATTATAATGGGAGGCCTCTAATATATGCCCTAGGAGGGCACATATGTCTACATTAATATGACTAATTTTTCATATATTAGTTATTAAAACTTTTTTAACATGATATAATACAAGTTTTACTCGAAGTATTTTATTACTCTTGGTAATTTGTAACTGAGTAATAAAACTTATATTTTTATTACTTAACTTAAAATATTTATGCACCAAATCCACTAAATGGTATGTGTGTTTTGGTAAAAAAAAATACTTTGTAAATAAATATTTTTTTTTATTGAAACCATTAGTTAACTTGGTGGATTCTTAACAAAACATTATTCTCTCGTGCACTTTTTATTGACTAGTGATCACATTTTGTATTTACACTAAAATCAGCAAATGAATTATGTGCCTTAGTGGAAAAGCCATTTGACAATTTATATTTTGTATTGAAACCAATAACTAATTGATGGTTTCAATACAAAATAAAAATTATTGTTTATTCATCTAAATACTTTTTGCCGACTGCTTATTAGTATAAGTCATTTTTTCTATTGGACTTGAATTGCCATTTGAATTAGTAATTTTAACACAACATTCTATCTCCATGGTAGGACAAACATTAGATTAGTAAATAGTTTTTTCAAAAGCATTATTTTTGTCAAAATCCCGATTTCTTTAGCTTTTCTTTTTTCTCCTTTCTCTACAGTCTTCTCCCTTTTCTATATTTTTTTAATCTGAAATGTATTATTGTTTGAAAGTGTGGCAACCCTATGTTTTTTTTTATATATTTGTTTTTATATACACTGTTTGTTGACTTCCTTTTCGTGTTAATTAGGAGTGAGCATTCGATTAATTCGAATCAATCCAAATCTAATAACTAAATCCGAATATATGATTTTCATTTCATGATTGCAAAATTTCCATAATAATTTTTTATTTCTTCAATCACAATGACCTGAAGATGAAAATAGTTGCGAGTTTTAGGAAGCTAGATATGAAAGACACTATTATAGATGGAGCTTGCATTTTATTTATTGACAAAGGAATTTGTAAACAACTGTTCTTCCACAGAAGATTCAAAGATTCGAATTGAAGAGGTATGTCTTTCTTTCAGAAAGTAATTTTTTATGTTTACAATATATTATTTTAATGAAGTTGCGTTGATTTATTACATGGTATTCAAAGTTGCATTGAAGTCCGCTTACTGTTGTTTTTAGTTTATTTTATTAATTTTATAGCTTTTTTTAGCTTAATTAGTTGTTGGTTTCTTTAACCTTTTTTTTCCCTCCTTTCTCTATAGTCTCCTCTCTTTCTATATATTTTTTTCTCAATCTGAAATGTGTTATTGTTTCAAAGACGCGAAAACCCCATAGTTGTTTTTATGTATATGTTGTTTGTTTATTTTTTTTTTTTAATATCTATTAAAATTAAAAATTATGCGTTCATTTATCTATGTATTTTAATCAGTAACTTATTTTTCCTTAAAATTTATTTAATACATATATAAATTACTAAATAACAACATAATCATTACTTCTTTTCCTTGGTGTTTGTATCTATGTATTAAAATTAAATGTTATTCCTTCTTTTATCTCTATATTTTAATTTGTTAATTTATTTTTCAAAATTTATTTAATATTAATAAAAAATTAATAGATATTTACAAATTTTTAAATAATTCTGACTATATCTATTTGTTAAAATTAAAAGTTATTTCTTCATTTATCCATATATTTTAATTGGTTAATTTACTTTTCAAAATTTATTTAATATAACTAGATAACTGTTAAGATAACATCTCTGTTAGATAAATCCTTCTATATCTTTATGGTTGATTCATATGAGCTCCTTCTCATTTTACTATTGACAACTTTATACGATGTAGTTTCGAATTTATTTGTATCAAATTGTAACAAGATTGTTGCACTTTTGTAGTACTTTAGTTCTATAAATTGCACCTGTAAATAATTAAATGATATAAACAAGAATACCTTTCTTCTTCTTTATTTTTACATGGTATCAGATTTTTCTCAAAATGAGTTCTTCTAGTACTACGTTCTTTATAAACCTATCTCCCTATCCTTTAACTTTTTCCCATATCAATCTATCCCTAGCTAGACGTGCATAAATTATATAAAAAAAATAAATTTAAAGGACATTTTGAAAGTTGATATGGTCAAAAAAATTTTTTACATAAGTACAATGGTCAATTTATGCATTAAACCCATAAATAATAGAGGTGAATTTTTATATTTGGCCAACTTTATAATATTCAATTTTTTTAATGAAATATATACGACCAAATATAAAAATTTTACTTTGACCTGTTAAACTCTTCAAATTATAAAATTGCAATTGCTAAACACTTCAACTTGTAAATTGAATTAATTAAAAGTTAATACTATTATTACTATAACAAAATACAATATTAGTAAAATTCTTTAACTTTAGGGGCATTTATAGAACTTTTGCATATATATATATATATATATATATATATATATATATGTGAAGTCTTTCTAGTTTTTTTTTTTTTAAGAAAACAATGCTCAATTTACTTTTTGAAAGATAGGGCAATATATAATTACCTTAAAATTAATTTTGTATTCAAATACGATCCAAATTTTACATCAGATAATCAAAAAGCTAAATTTTTCTCAATACAAAAAATTCTAATATTTTTAACTAATATAATTTATTGGTTAAAAATAAATTTAAATGTTTTGTTTCAAATTAAATATTTTTAATTAAAATATTAAATTTTTTTTTACAAAAACCGTGTTTTTAAATATTTGATGTAAAATTAAAATGATAATTATAAACAAAGTTGATTTTTAGGTAAGTGTACCATTATCCTTAAATAAGAAAAAAAATAACGAATAAGAAATTAGAAAAAAGAAAAATAAAACTGAAGAGATTTCCGCATACTTTTTTATTTACATCTTATTAATATGTGTTTTTGTTTTTTTATTAAAAATTAAAATAACGATGAATATCATTCTTTATATAATAATTAGAGACTCCCTCTCATTTTTTTTATAGATACTAGTTTTTTGTATGACGTGCGTTGCACATTGACTATGCACGTTATGTATTCATTTTCTTATCTATATAATATTAAAGCATAAGTTATGTTTAAATTAAAATAAGGGAAAAAAATAATAAGGTCCCTAAGTTTTGACCTACTTATCACATGAGGACCTCACTTTTCAAAAAGCAATTACTGGGTCCCTAAATTTTCATCTCGTTAATAGTATAGTCCTACTGTCCAATAAACCCCTTTTTTGCCGTCATATGAAATTGAAAGTACAAAATTGCCCTCATTCAAATAGAGGGTTTTTATGTTGGAGAGAAAACACGCTTGCAGAGGAAGTTGAATGGTCCTTTGAAAGGAGAGGGCTTTTGCATCTCACAAACAGAGAGCGAGAGAGTTCATTGATGAAATAGGAGCAAAGATTGACGCTTTTCCAAGTTTAAAATCTGTATTGTGAAGAGTTACGCTGCAGTTGAAGGATTTCAACAAAAAAATGTATACTTTTCTGTGTATTTTTGTCAAAGCGTGCTTGAGAAACCAGTTGCCACTTAAAAAATTTCCATTTAAATGGTAGGATCATGTAATAGGAGGTGAGGTTTGCATTTCTCCAACTATTTTACAAGTTTTGTGCAAAATTTATTTAAAAAATTTGTTAACAAGTTTCTTCAATTTTTTTTTGCAAAATTTCTTAAAAAATTATTTAAAATTTATTAGTAAGTTTCTCCTAGAGTTTTGTGCAAAAATTTCATCTTCAAGGTTTTTGTAAAATTTTGAAAGTTAGTGTATTAATGCAAAATTTTTCTTAATGTCAGGATGGCTTTACTGGCGTATTTTGATATCATTTGCACATGTGGAGAAGATGAGAGAACTATTAGTAATATCGATATAGATAAGTATTCGTATCTGACTTTAGTTGACAATGTGTATACGCGGTTTAAGCTAGAAGTTGATTTTGTTGAAATTGTTGCTGGAGTAAATATCAAGATTGAGAATGATGATGATGTTATCGTCATGTTTGAGATGTATAAGGAGAGTGGTGTTGTTCCATTACGCATTAATGCCCAAAATGTTGCCCTAAATTCTGAATGTCCTAAACTTGAGTGTGAGATTGTGAGTGAAAGTGCAGTTGGTGGAAATGAGGTTGGTGCAAATGGAGTTGGACCATTTAGGATGAGCAGTGAACCTGGAAACGGACAAACTGTGCATGTAGGTGTTCAAGAGAGTCAAGGAGATAATGTAAATTGTGATATGGTTAGAAACAGTAATATGAAGCCATCTTTTATATTTGGAGCTAGGATTTGCGATGATTTCTATGAGGTAATGCATATGAATTTAGTGACAGCCTAAGGGGTAGAGGGAGGAGGGGTAGACCTCCTTTAAGGGGAAGGGAAAGAGGGAGGGGTGTTTGACTCAGAGGGAAGGGAGTTGGGTCTTATGGAGCTAGATTAAGAGGTAGAGGTGTAATATTAGGCCTGAAACACCCATTAGCTCAGGCCTAAGAGTGCAGAGTTCCATTAGATCAGGTCCAAGAGTTGAGAGTCCTATACTTTCAAGAGGGTTGAACATGGGAGGAGATAGTTTGAACATTGTCAGTAATGTACAAAGGCCTAACACCACTTCACAGCCTAGTACTAATGAGGGCATTTCTTCACAAAGGGACAAACCATCATTTTTTTGTAGGCAATACACATTCAGACAAAGAGAGCAGAGGTATATTCTGAAGGAAACATAGCCCATTAATGAAGAGAGCAGCACTGATGAGGAGTTTATTTTGTCAAGTAGTGGAGATGAACATGATTCAATGGAACTTGAAGCTAACAGTAGTAGTGAGTTTGATGGAGAAAAAAATGGGGGAATAAGTTATGAGATTGATGGAGATGATTCAGATGGTTTGAGCAGTTTGAGTTCAGATGAATTTGGGAATAAAAGCAGTAAATCTAATGATAATACTTGTGGTGTGAGAAGAAAGAGGAGGAGGAGGAGGTATTCTTTCAAAAGCATGTGTGCAAACCATTTCAAGTCTATCGGAGATGATGCAAAAATTGTTTTCTTTATTTGGCAAACATTTGATGATGTTAAAACCTTTAGAGAAGCACTTTCTGACTATGCTATCAAAGGAGGGTATGTTTTAAAGAGGAAAAAAAATGATGGACAAAGGTTGACAACACATTGTAAATCAGATGGTTGTAACTTCAGAATTCATGCCTCAAAGTTAATAGATGGTACCACTTTCATGGTGAAGACACTTAAGGATGAGCATAATTGTATTAGGCCCATGGCTAATAAGAACCCAAATGCCAAAAGTAATTGGATCAGCAGAAAACTAAGTGAAGAGTTAGAAGCAGACCCTTTCTTAAGCTATGAAATGATGCAAGTTAAGTTAACTAAGAAGTGTGGGGTAAATCCAAAAAAATGGCAGTTAAATAGGTTAAGGAATGAGGCAAGAAAATATTCTGAAGGTGAACATAGTGAGAGTTTTAGAAAGCTTAAGAAATATTTAGATGAATTACAGAGATACAATCCTGGTACATTCATAAAATTTGTACCAAAGCACTGAAACAATCTCACAGAGCCAATTGTATTCTCCAGCCTTTTTATATCCTTTGAGGCCATGAAAACAGGATTCATTTTAGTTTGTAGACCTTTTATTGGACTAGATGGGTCACATTTAAAGGGCCCATTTGGAGGGGTAATTTTAGGTGCAGTTTCTTTAGATAGTAATAGGGGTGTGTTCCCTTTGGCAATAGCAATTATTGAAAATGAGTGCAATTCTACTTGGTCTTTCTTCCTTAATTGTTTGTGCCAATGCATAGGAGAAGGCAATGGGAACACAAAGTGAACCTTCATGTCTGATAGGTAGAAAGTATGCATTAATGCTCTAATTTTTATGTTTTACATTCTAACAGGCTATGTAACTAACATATTTCTATTTTCACAGAGATTGATAAAAGTAGTCAAACAATGGTTCCCTGACTCAACACATAGGTTTTGCTGCAGACACATCTTCATGAACTTTAAGAAGGAATTTTCAGGGGTTATATTTAAAGATGAATTTTGGGCAGCAGCAAAGGCTACTTATGTGGAAGAGTTCAAGTTTTACATGAAGACTATCCAAAACAAATTAGAAGGAAAGCCTCATGATTAGCTAATGAAGATTCCACTACGTCAATGGGCCAGACATGCTTTCTCCAATGAATCCAAGAGTGAACATGTGACCAACAACATGACTAAATCATTCAATAGTTGGCTAGACAAATTGAGGTCCTCCACCATAATCAAAATCATTGATGGTGTGAGGCAAAAGTGCATGGTCAATCTCCATAAGAGGTATGCAAAAGCAACAACTTGGGATGGCAAACTGACTCCAAGATGCAAATATGCTCTCCAGCGTCTTATGAGGTATAGTAGATCTTATAGAATGCTACCTAGTTCAAATGATGAATTTAAAGTGATGGAAGGGCCATACAAGTTTTGTATGAATTGTTCTTTGATACAATGTAGTTGTGGGTGATGGAAAAAATCTGGTTTGCCATGTAAAAATGCCTATGTGGCTATCGCTTATAAGAGGAAAAATATAGAGGACTATTGCCATGAGTATTTTTCAGAGGAAAGCTATATGAAGACATACTCAGGAGTGATTCACCCATTACCTGATCTGAACCTTGAACCAGAAAATGAGACTAATGTGATACACCCACCAAAACCTAAGAGAAAGATAGGAAGACCTAAAAATATAAGAGATAGACAAATGGGAGAAGCTCCTACCAGTACTTTAGCCACTAAGATAGGAACCGTTCGATGTCAGACTTGCAAGCAACTAGGACACAACAAATAAACTTGTGAGACGCGGGGGGGGGGGGGGGGGGGGGGGGGGGGGGGGGGGGGGGGGGGGGGGGGGGGGGGGGGGGGGGGGGGGGGGGGGGGGGGGGGGGGGGG
>CANUEP010120616.1:0-165384 GCA_947857235.1 Jatropha podagrica | reverse complement strand
TTTTTTTTTTTTTTTTTTGTTTTTGGCCTTTGCCTTCTAAAATTTTTTTTCCCCCCCCCCCCCCCCCCCTTTTGGCTTTGGAGTTCGGCTTCATCACTAATTGCTTGTTGTTTCGAATAGTTGAAGCTGTCACAAGCTAATCTGAATTGTCAATAATTACCACAATCAACACTTTCTTTGATAATTTTCTCTCATATTGAACTTTATTAGAAAAAAATGATGTATGATGGTCCAAACATTTTCAATCATATTTATCCAAAGAAACTTATATACAATATGTATTGTCACTGTAATTAAAACCATAATCAAACAAAATTTTCTGATATGAATGTTGATAAAAAGCTAAACCAAATGAACTTCATTTGTAAATGGTGAATTTTGATCAAATAAGTAACCTTTGACTGTTCCAGTTAATTTTGGTCATTGTTTGTTCAGTCTTGTGCCAGGGGGCCTAAATCATATAATCCTTCCACGAAGAAGCAATTTTTTTTTTTAAAATATCAAGAGAGCTTATTTAACACATTTGAATTGGATTGTGCGGATGGTACATGATTTTTTCCATGAAAAATTTTTCCTCTCATACACAAATATGGTACTGAAACCCTTGACTGGAGTGAGATGCAATTTTTTTGTGAGAGCTAATTATAATAGTGATTTCTATTCTAAAATAAGTGAGAAATTGTTATCCTCTTCTGTAGCGGTGCTTAGAATAATTAGCAGCACCAAGGCCTGCATAAAATTTTTTATGTGCAGGATGAAATAGAAGCTTGATGTAAGCTGACTACCTGAATAGTGAATGCTGACAACCATCGAAATAACATAAAGAATCTTCAGGTTTTTCAACCCATTTGATTTTCTACAAAAGAGTGGAGTAAACATGAGAATTCTATCAGTTATGTTTCTCGTTAATCTGCAAAGTTTCTGTATACTCTGTCAGAATATCACACACACAAACATGGTTATGAGGTTCTCCTCTTAATTCCCCTTTATTGTGGCAATCAAGACCTTTACCCCAGTACGTTAATAAGGGGGGCTGGTTTGGCCAAGAAGTCAAACTGACTGCTTGGTCAAACCAGCCCCTCCCCCCCTTTTAGGTTTAACTAACAGAAGGGGTAATGGAAATATGGTTCTTATAATGGTCCACTGAAGTTAGCCTCCAACGAATTAGGCTAAAAAGGAAAGGAAGAGAATAAGAATATGAGGGAAGATTTATGCCTCCAAAAAATACGATTTGAGGAATTTGCCTAATGATTGAATCAGCAGTTTGGAAAGCACTTATTAGTTTAGGAGTGGAGAAATTTAAAGGGCAGGATCAAATGATGGATGAAAGGAGAAGGCATACAATGAAAAAGAGGACCGAAGTATCATGCATACTCAGAACTGGAGCTTCCATAAATGTATGGGTTTTTTATCTTTATTTAAAGCCATCAACTGAACAAACAAGCTACTGATAAGATGTTGACTATAGGTTTTCTGCAATTATATAATTTATTCTTGTGTTCGACATGTTACTACATGGAAGGCATGGTTTATTTCTGACCCAAACTGATATCCTGTCTCATTTTTGCTGATGATTTACACATTCTATTTTTGTTTAAGTTATTATATTTGGTTATGCCTTTATTGCTATTGGATCTTGGAATGACTTTTGTTAAAATTTCTTATCTAACTTATAATGCTAACAAATATTTCACTTGCAGTTGGAGAAGGAGGCTGTTGCTAAAGGTGTTCCAATAGGACAAGCTATTGACATAGACATTCCGCCTCCACGTCCTAAAAGGAAACCAAGCAATCCCTACCCTCGGAAAACAGGTGTAGGGCCCATACCTTCTCAGGTGCCAGCAAAGGATGGAAAGCTTAATTCAGCTCCTTTTCCACATTGTAAACAACTGCTGGACTTGGAGAAAGAACCATTTCCTGAGGTGAAGAATTATTTTTCATCTTCTCTTTTTATTCATTTAATTGATTTTATTTCCTCATAATTTTTTTCCTACTGTACAAGTTCAGAAACCCAATGGAGATGAGAATGCGAAAGAAAACCATGAGAACAATTGTTCAGAAGCCTTTACGCTTCTCCAAGAAGTTCACTGTTCCTCTGTGTCTTCAGTGAATAAAAATTCTGTACCAACAACAGAGGTGCTAAAACATTCATGCTCTTTTAGGGAGTTTGTACCTTCACTGAAGGAGTTGGTAAATCAGGGTGCAACTAATGAATCCTTTGTCACCATTGAACTGGAAAGAAATCAGAAGCTGGATAAGGCTGATTACAAGAAGACAGTTCAGGATAAATGCACTAATATAGCTGCAAAGTTGGAATCCTGCCCTTTTCATGAGAAATTAAGTCAGGGAAAGAAATCAGATGAACTCAACAACGCATTGCTGGCAGATGAGATGGAAGCCATGCAGAATTATCCTAGACACATTCCTGTACATGTTTTAGATGGGAGCTTGGGAACATGTATGCAAACTCCTCCCTCAGATTTGTCATTCCAGGACTCCATATTTCACCCAGTAAGAGAAGTTCAAGGGACCCCCAATCTGTTCTCACATCCAACTGCATCTGCTACTACTGAACAACAAAGTAATGTGCCAAGATCTTCCACACATCAATCATATCATACTTTTCCTTCTCCCTTTCCTACAACTCACCATAATCAAGATGACTATAGATCATTTCTCGACATGTCCTCCACATTTTCGAGTCTTATTGTATCTACACTCTTACAAAACCCTGCAGCCCATGCTGCAGCAAGCTTTGCAGCTACATTTTGGCCCTATGCTAATGTGGAAAGTTCTGCAGAGTCTAAACCATGTGCCCAAGGAAGTTTTCCATCGAGGCAAATGAACTCTGCTCCCAGTATGGCAGCTATTGCTGCTGCCACAGTGGCAGCAGCAACTGCATGGTGGGCAGCCCATGGATTACTTCCTTTATGTGCTCCTCTTCATGCTGCCTTTACCTGCCATCCTGCTTCTGCAACTGCAGTTCCATCAGTGGATCCTGGCCAATTGACTGCAGCAAAATTGGAAAGAAAGGAAACTAATCTTGAAAATCCTCCTCTGCAAGATCAACAACTGGATGTAGAACACTCTGAAGCTTTGCAAGCTCAAAATTCAGCTTCTAAATCACCAACAATGTCATTGTCTGACTCTGAAGAGAGTGGAGGTCCAAATCAAAATACTGGATCAAAAACTACCGATGAAGAGATGGTTGCAACAGCACCTGAGATCCATGACGAGAGCAAAGTGAAAAACAGAAAACAGGTTGATCGTTCTTCATGTGGTTCAAACACATCATCAAGCAGTGAAGTAGAGACAGATGCATTAGAGAAGCTTGAAGAAGGCAAGGAAGAGACAAAAGAAACTGATGCAAATCATCTAGCCATTGAGTCTAGTACCCGTCGCAGTCGAAGTAATAGCAGCGCAAGTGATTCATGGAAGGAGGTCTCTGAAGAGGTAATTGTTTTATTTGGATAGGTGAAAATTTGAAATGAAAAGTAATTTGAGTATATAAACTTTCTTTTATAGTGTGAATATATTCGCCTGGTGGAGATGAAAATTAAAAATTTCAGTTGATGTGAATTTGACATACCCATACTAGTATTTGGTTAAAGAATATTTTCTTTTCCTCTTCGCAAATTCAAATCCTAATTCAGTTCGAACTAAAAATCCATTTACAAATTCTAGGATTTCAAGTCTTTCATCCAAATGAACCTGGTAAAAATCTTAATCACATTGTTTATACTTGAAGAATATTGCTTGTTATTTTCTCTGTATTAACTTCGACTCTTTTGTTATTGATGCACCAGGGGCGGCTGGCTTTTCAAGCTCTCTTTTCCAGAGAGGTATTGCCACAAAGCTTCTCTCCTCCACATGATCAGTGGAATGAGGCTCGCCAGAAGGATGATGTTGAAGAAGTTAAGCAGAACATAGATGAAATAGATAGAAATGCAACATTGTTGAATCTCAACAGCATGACATGGGGATCCTGTATTAGCAATATTGAAGTGGAGACGAACACATTGACTAAATGTGCAAACAATGGGGAGGAGGGACTCCTGACAATCGGGCTTGGAAATGCAAGGCTAAAGGCTCGCCGAACAGGATTTAAACCTTACAAAAGATGTTCAATGGAGGCAAAAGAAAGCAGGGCCATAACTGCCAGCAGCCAAGGTGAGGAGAAATGCCCCAAGAGAATACGTGTGGAAGGGGAAGCTTCAACTTGACATTGCATGCTTAAACGAAGGAAACCTTTGTTTCTGCATGTAATTTTATTATTTACTTCCCCATTTATCTATTTACCTTTTCTCTTTGAATTAGAGTATCTGCAGATCACGAGACTTTTTCGTGCAATGTGTGTACCATATATATCTACTTCAGCTTGTTTACTTTCTTGAACCGTGCAACTGCATTTAAAAAACTCCGTTAAATAGACTTAGATTAGAACCGAGTATCTAATGGGCCCTGATCTGGCCCATTTCGTCCAGAGGTAGTGTGTATTACTATTTACAACTGTATTTCCTATACTCTCAGTCTTCCTCGCATTGGGGCTAACCAAGCAAGTCTTGCGCCCATGCGCTTGCTTCGTTGCAGCTGATGCGGTGAGAAATGGAATTTAACCTTCTCATCAAATATCTTCTGATTGTTGTACTATCATGTCCTAGATGCAGGTGCGTGTGGAACTCAGAAGAAGATGCATATCATGTAACAGCTGATAGTTCTTATCACATAATTTTGTTTGTGGAGTGCCTAAATATCTGAATTTCTCATCGTCTTTGACATTAAAAAATGGGAATCACATGGATATTTAATATTAATATAAAATGTAATGTAGCAGTTACAGTTACCATTAATATTTACAGTTCTTTATGGCTTCTATACAAGCAAAAGAAAAACCTCGAAACATTTATGGACTCCCTCTGGATGCCAACAGTATATAATATACAATTCTACACATCCAGTACATGCCACGGTAAACATCTTAGTCAGTGGTAAACCGGTTTCAACAAGCGAAGTTCAAATCTGAGCTTGATTTCTAGGGACTGATATCGGCAGTTGAAGAAAGAGATATGTGTAAAAGCGTTTTGGTAGGGGAATTAAGGATAAAAAATGGCTGCTATATTAGAAGTGAGACTGATGGGTCTGCAAGTTGGTTATATAGCTTTGTATTCGTTTCTTATCGGCAGGAGTTAATAAAAATGGTGGGTTTAGTTGTAAAGATGCTGCTGCTTCTGCAACAAAAGAAAGTAGAAGCACTGCTTTGGAATATGAGATTGCTGCACTCCCCTTGTTCTCCATATACTCATCTACCTGGACAGTGAGAGCCAGCAGCATTATGCATTTGTAAAACACAAACATGACATTCATTCAGCATTTAATTCAGCTACTTACAGCCCCACTTGTTCCGAGAGCAAGAGCCTTTTGAAATATTATTTCCATTGCATCAGGCATCTTGGCATCAGCTGCAACATATTTGACAGATATGTCTTGAGTAAACTGCAAATAGTAAAGGCAAAACATCACAAGAGGACATTGAAGTGCAGACTAACCATCAATATCTTGAATGTGATGTGATAACTTAACTGCACGCTCACATGCAGCAACAAATTCTAGCTCTGCCCACTTGCAAGCAGATGAAGGCCTGCTAAAATCTGTTTCAACTCCTATATTGCCATGAACAGAAGCAGATTCATTAGCTGAACTGATTTCAGGTAATTCACTTCCTGCAGTTGTGTCTCGCCAGGAGTGGCAAATTTGAACAGCTTTGTTCCATATGGCCAAAACAAGAAGTTCAACTGAAAACGATTCCATAAATAGTCCTGCATTGATCTGCAAGTAATAGAAATTACAACTGGGACAAAATCAAACATGTCTAATCAGCATCATCAGCTACAGCCAATGGATGATTGTTGATGCTAGTGTCTTTTGCTTCAATGGCCACAACATAGGAAACATGTAACATGTAAAAATTCAAAATATTATTAGAAATGAAATAAAATCAACATAGATGAACCAAGCATAGAAAACTAAGCCTGTTGCACCTGACATCAGCTCTTAAAAGACAGCTAGTGCAAGGCCCTGAAAATCCACAGAACAAAATATTGCTCAACATAAATGCTGCACTCACCTTTTCCTGAGCTATTTCTGCAATGGCTTGTACATAATGACGTAACAAGTCAAGCCTAGTTGATGGATTCAGTGTAGATTGTCGCTGTACTTCATTTGTTACATTTGGTGAACATGATGTAGCTAATGGTTCTGATCCATGGACTACAGAATTTTCTGCCACACTAACAGAACTCGCAGCACTCTGTGTTGTCTGCAATGGGTAAATAGAAACTCTAGCAGTTGAGGTTTGCTGAAGGAATGTCTCAGAGTAATAAGAGAAGTTCTCCATTGAAGCAAAATGGCAGTTCACAAGAACATAATCTTTCTCAATCGACTCCACTGAATCAGCAACTGAATAGAAAAGACAAAATCAGCAATGTGAGGAGACTAAAGCCTTAAATGGCCCTGAAAAATTTAAATATGAAGAATAAAAAGTAGACCTCCAGGTTGATCTGATAAATATTGGGTTCCATCAATTGATTTCCTTGTCTTATCATGTACAGTGTTATTACCAGATGTACTGCCATGAACTTTTCCATGAACTACAACGTCATGGACAGATGAACTTGTCAATTTTGCAGTTCTGTTAGCTAAGTACATAGGATGCTTTGAATACAACTGAGACCTCTTATCAGAAGAAGAAGAATCAAACTGCTCAACCACTGACTTTTTTTCTTGAAGCAAAGAAGATTGCTCAACTTCCACTATTAACCTACAGAATTTAAAGTAATAAATAAAATCTTAGTACCTTGAATATGCCCACTGCTTCTGGACCAAAACAGAAGCATTGTGATACACAAAATTCACAAATAAATATTGTGTTTCATTAAAAACAGAGATCAGGTATAGGACCTTGGCTCGCCTAGGAACTTGTGATTGAAGAACTCCTTGAATGCTAGTCTCTCAACTGAAAATAAAAGTTCAAAGTTTTACATAGAAGCCCTTTGATAGCATGCGAGCAAACTATTAATGAATGAAGCGAATTAGTTGTACATACAACAATAAGTAAACCTCTCTCTCTCTCTCTCTCTCTCTCTCTAACTTCTATCGTACACTATCATGACCAGGCTGCATACAACCCATTCAAACTCGACCCTACCTGTTAGATTTGAAAATATAATGGATTAGATTTAGTCAATTATCCTTACGATTCACGAGTTGGATTGGGCCATGCATTCACTACATAAAATCAGGAGTTCCAAAGGTCGGAACTTGGCTCAGGTCCATAGCAATCCAATCTGCCTTCCAGGATTAGAGCTCAAAAACTGCAAGTCACAGCAGAAAGTCCACGAACCAAACCCAACCCATAAATAATAAATAATATATGTAGTTATAGTTATATAATTATGAATTTTTTTTATTTATTTGCTTTGCAATTTTGAATGTAAACACTAAATTTTCTATATTTTAATAGGCCTCGCCCATTTGTTGTGGCTTTTTTTCTCAAGAAACTTTATTCATATATTTATGCATCGTTATAGCTTAAGAAACTTGTTTTGAAACGTTGCTATTTATTTATCATTTATTTGATCCATGGGGTTACATTCTAACTCGGCTGACACCAAATCATTTATAATCCTCGCGTTCATGCATTTGATGGTTCGGATTGAATAAAAAAAACCATTGACCCACACTTATGGGTTGAATACTTTAAATCAATAAGCTCAACCCACATGCAGGCCCAGCACCCACCAACCTAAATGAAAAAACATAGACAATTTTTGTCATAAATTCGTGCAACAATTAGCACTGTAACAGCTGGAACCTGGATTTTGGCGTAAAAGGCTTCTGCACAGATCCACACAATCTGAATGTAACTCCTCTAAAGCACCTTGTGGAAACTGGAGCTCAGTGGATGTCAAAATATTCTGAAAAAGCTGAGTGCAACAAAGAATCATACATAACAATTAAAAAAAAAATTAAATATTTCAACACTGCTAGCTTTCTTTGGTGGCACTCAGCTTCAATATAAAAAGAAAGTCCTATTAAGTCCTTATCATATGTTATTTTAAGTTAGATTCTTCCAATTACCTGATATTGACTATTGCCTTCAAACGGTGGCTTCCCAGTCACCAGCTGGAACAAAATGGCTCCAACACTCCATAAGTCAGCCTGCACAAACCCAAAAATTCAAATCGTAGATGATAAAGTCAAGTAAAAATTTATTGCAACCATCACTGTTCAGTTATATCACCTTTGCATCATACTTTTGATTCTGAATAATCTCTGGAGCCATGTATAATGGTGAACCACATAACGTATCAGCCAAATCTTGGGGTGTCAAGGACCTGACAAATAAGTAAAAGAAAGAACAAATAATCAAGTGCAAAAACATCATTAAAAAAGAGACAAATCAGCTCAGTATTTTCCAGTTTTAGGTGTTCAGAAGTGAATGAATTCCTACAAAATGTTACCAACCAAATAAAATCACTCAAAAAAATATTCTTGGTGGACTGGAATTTTCTAGACAATAGCTGTCATTGACTTAAATGATTTGATTCTATAACCTACCCTAAGAGTTAATTTTGTTATAGATGTCCAACAATTGTGATTGAGAGAAGTCTTTCAAGCCTTCCCCCCACTGATAACCCAATAATAAATCTACTCTTTCATTAATATTGGCTTGTTCACTACCTATTTCAGACTAAAATTTGATTCCACACGCACTCATATGATGACAAGAACTCTTCTATAGTTCTATCACTATGTCTACTTGAAAGGTAAACCGTGAACTTAGGCAATGGCTCTCCTGATAACTTAAGAAATATACAGTCCTTGCACATATTTTGATGGAACCTTGGAGGCAAACCAACTAAATAAGACTAGGATATCTTGAGTTAGTTTCAGCTTTTCAAAGACAAACGACCTTCAGTTAGTAGAAATTTGAGATGGTAGCATTTCAAGTCTCAGCTTAACAAAAAATCACGGTTAGACAAATATGACAAATATTTACAGATTTTGTTGATCCAGTACAGAGCACCTCTTGCAATTTCTATATGGAAAAACGGGAAATATACCTAAAAGATTAGACCTTTTACCAAAACACTCTTACCTTGCAAATCCAAAATCCCCTATCTTCAATTGTGGATTTGCTTCATTTGATGACAAAAGTAGGTTCTGCAATAACCATGAGTTGGGACTTTAGTATTATGATCCAATTAGTGATGATAAGAGACCTATCAATTATAGCCCAAAGTTTACCAAAATCAGATAGTATTACAAAAGAACACAACAGTTTTCTATAGAAGATGTGGTAAATGTAATTTACAGATGTTGCGCAGTTCCCTAATAATATGTTTGGATAAACATGGCATGAGGACATAACAACTATGAAATAGAAAAGAGCTACATTAGAACTCTGAGAATAAGCTGTACCTGTGGTTTTAAGTCCCTGTGAAGAAGATGTTTTTCTTGAAGCTCTTGCAATCCAGCAGCTGCACAAACCAACCCACAACTTCATTTAGTTCCACATGCAGGATAGTAAAAGTAAAAGAACAGGAAAGGACGAGGAGGAACACAATTATAACAAAAACGAAGGAATGAGAATGTCTACTTAGTAACAATAGCATATCAAATGTCCTTGAAACAGACAGAAAGTACTCATAAAGTTAATCAGATTCTCAACAGCTAAATTGCAATTAAATGGCCACGAAGTACTTAAATGCATAAAATACTAAAAACATTACCCAATTGGACGAAGCATTAATTTCATTACAGTTTAACGGCCAAACGGTATTCAAGACAAAACGAACCCAACTAAGTAATTATCATAAAATCCAAAAATTGAATGCAATTCAACAACTAAACGAGTATAGCAAGCTTAACCAGTGATCATATACAATACCCAATTGCCTCAGAAAGTGCCTCGCAACAGCCTCCGATACTTTACCATGGCGATGTATATACGCTGCAAGATCACCTCCATCGCAGTATTCCAGCACAAGGAATATCCTATCTTCAGTCTGCCCACAATACAAGAGAAGAAAAAATCCCAGACAGTAAGAAAACGTGATAAAAAAACATATCAAACTAGATAAGTGAGTTACCTCGATAGACTCGAAGAGGCGGATAATGTTTGGGTGATCGATAGTACTAAGAATGGAAATCTCTTTCAGCAAATTTTCACTAACTTTTGGACTAAGCAGTTTCTTGTCAATCTCTTTGACAGCAACTTGTACAGAGGAGTACCGGTGCTTGGCCCGCCAAACCACGGCGAAAGAGCCAGAGCCAATCCTGGGACCCAGGATATAGTCTCCGACCAAGCGGGTCTGCTGAAGGTCCATCTTCACCACAAAGGCAGTGAAGTGAAGTGGACTAGGCCACAACTGGGTGTGTCTTTTTGTGCTGGTATACTACTGGTATAGTCATATCATGATGTCTAGTATTCATAGAGAAACAATTGGAAAAAAAAAAAAGAAAGAAGAAAAAATCAAAATTTGTTTTGTCAGAGAAAGGACAGGAAAGGGAAAAGCAAAAGAAAAGAAAAAGGCCTGAGTTAACGTTTGTTGGTGTTGGTGTTGGTTGGATTAATATTTATGCGTTTCTGTCAGGAAAAGACGCCGAGACAAACACTAACACTCTGCATTTGCGGGAGCTTTTTCTAAAGGATTGGATTCCGCACTTATTCCTTTATGGGCTTTCACTCATCGTACAAAATTGGGCTTCCTTTGGGTTTTGCCCACTTATGACTCTGGACTTCGACCTAACAGAATACTGATCCAGACATCGCCCTTGCGTTCTTCCTGCGTTTCCCATGAGATGTCACTAATTGCGCAGCCTGACCGGTGGTAACGTGGAGTACAGCGATGCATTTTGCTGATATAGCAAGCCCTATGATGACGGGACAGGAGCCACATGTTATATACACGATGATGTGGACTTAGTTGACATGTGGCATTTCGATTGTGCTTACGTGGATCAATTGGATTATGTTACATAGCTGACTGGAACATTTTAATGTTGATGTGGACAGATTAAATGATGGGGGCAAAGTCACCTGACTACAGCAGATGACATGGGAAATCCACGTGGCATAAAGATAGCGTGGTTGCAATAAATGATGATGGAAAAGTCACGTGGCAGTATAGTATGACATGGCAAAGCCACTTGGTCGCGAATGATAGGGGTTTGCAATGCCACCTAACCGTAGATGATATGGGGGCAAAGCCACACGGTGAATGTGGATGATGAGGGTATAGCCACGTGGCCAAAGTGGACAACGCCGGTGAATATACGTGGCCAGTGTGGATGATGTGGTTGAGCTACAAGGTCGATATGGATGACATGGTGGAGCCCTGTGAGAGGTTGACATGGGATGAGCCATGTGTCCATCATGATGGCGTGGCTTAGCATACTAGACTATTATGATGTGATATAGCACAACCACAAATTATGTGGGTTGAAACAACGTGGCTAGTGTAGATTACATGAGTTAGAATCACGCGGTTAATGTAGACGACATAATTGAAACTATTTAACTTATATAAATTACATGGTTGTACTACGTGCAATTAGGTGATGATGTGGCTGCAATGATGACGTGTGCTAAGCCACATAGTTGAAAAGATGACATGGCATGTGTCACGCGACATAAGATGATGATAATGATGATGATGATGATGATGATGTCTCCATAATAGAAGATGTAAACAAGTTGAGGTGACGTGGTCAGAGGTGCTGACATGGGTAATTTCAAGAGTTGTAATTTGGTTACATGTGAAAATCACAAGAAAAGGTTGATGACGTTGACAATTCACATGGCGTTGGTGCAAAAGTGGATGACATGGCTCGAGACACATGATGAGGCGGATGACTGGCTCTAGCACACAGGAAAGATGATGACGTGGTCTCTGCCGCGTGTTGAAGCAAATGATGTGGCCCCCGCTAGGTGGCAAAAAAAGAGGATGACATGGAAATAACCACGTGGCAAAAGTCATGTCGCTGCTGATGTGGCTCAACTTGATGACGTCTTCTCTTCCATGCGGCTATAAGTATGACGTGTTTTCTTTCAACTAGCACCAGCAACTGACGTGTGCATGCTCGTTACATGGATATTTGGAGATGACATGGCCCTTCGCTTATGTGGACCAATTTGCTGATGCGGATAAATTGATGGAAGATCATTTTATATGTGGGACGTCTACGTTGACTTGGGCCCATAAAATTGACGTTAATTGTGCCACGGTGGAAGAGAGTATGGCATGGCACAGACACGTGGAATAATATGATGACATTTCTGTATCCACGTGGCTAGAAATAGATGGCAATTGTGTACCTGATGACATTGTATTTGTGACGTGGACCAATGTCCTAGAATTGACAAATTGAATGGACACATTGATAGCGCTGCATATTCTTACGTGGAAAGTCCAAGTTGATATTGCAGAACAGTGATGACGTGGCTGTATATTCACGTTGAGCCGAGCAATGACATGGACACATGCTGACGTTTTTGGTAATTTTTTCCTCTTTTGGGGGTATGAAGCGTTTTGCAGGTAGTTTTGCTGAACCAAAATGGCGAGATGCAAAATCAGATCCGAATCGGACTCGGAGGCGCTTGTTGAAATGGAGGGAGAGAAACGGCAGAAACTTCCAAAGGAGTGGATTTCCAACTGAGCCAACGAAGAAACAGAGCCGAATCAGTAACGACGATGTGATGAATTTGAAACGAGATTGAGTTTGGTCGGCGACATGAATAACACTCTATGAAAACCTCTGCTCGCTAACCCTACCCAAATGGGCTGGGTTGCAATAAAATATCCAGCAAAAATGCCACGTTGCACTCAAATAACTTAGTCAGCTAAGATTCCGCCACGTAATCCAAGTTGAGGGGGGTCACATGAAAAGCAACTGAGAGAGACGGAATAAGTACAGATGTCAGTTGCTAGTAAGCCGAAAAGCGGGTACGAGACAGCCCACGCGTGGCATTGGCCATTGAGTTTCTTTCTTGGTATTGTATAAGATTTAAAAGGTAACACTTAGATCTGACATTCCGTAATTCTCAAACATAATTACATTTCCAATTCCAATCTTTATAGTATTATTATTTTATTTTATTTTATAAAACTACTACTACTGTTACAAAGATATCAAAACCTTTATATTCAGTCTAGATTAGGAGATGAAGATTATTAGATAATCTAAGCCATTCAAACCCTAAAACTACACAATACTCTCTCTCTCTCGGGCAATGCAAACAGCCAAATACTTGCACTTAAGCACTCTATTCGATTCAAAGTCCACCTCCCAACAAAATAAAAATATGAAGAAAAAGAAAAGAAAAACACTCTATTCCATATATGTATACTATCAAGTTACCAACTGTAGCCCATTTCCCAGACCAATCTTCTCTCGTTTCTTTCCCCAACAACTTCTATGGCCACCCTCATCTTGCCATGTCATCACTTGTGGAATCCAGATTCATGCAACTCAAGAAGATAAATTCTTAATTAGCTACATCATCATTTTAAACATTCCACAAATATCAAATTTTTGTTTAAAAGAAGAAGTATTAAGTTTATCTAAATAGTATTTACGAGCAATATACCTAATGCTTGTTTGTTGCTATAACAGTATTGTATTGCAGCTCTACAAGTACAAGTTCATGAATGTAACGTATTTAGATTAGACTTACCTTTATAACTCTTACATTCACTTCGCTTCCAAATATTCAATATTCTCCGCAGTCAACTCTTTTCACAGGCAAATGTTCTCTTCATTTTTTACTGTTCTTCTTCTCCTGCTCCTCTTTACACTGCTCTGTCACTGTCACTCACCCATTCCCCGTTCTCTTACAAATGAATGCAATGAGAAATGTGGAAAGTTTCATATCCCATTCCCATTTCACTTGAACATTTCTTGTGCTACAATTTCTTCCGCTTTCCATCTCTCTTGCACAAACTCCACCACTCTTGACCTAAACATTGACTCTCAAAGCTATAAGGTTCTTGAATTCTTCTCTGATGGTATTTTAGTAGACTTTCCTGGTACTTCAACTTGTCGCCAATACAATGATTTGATTTCCTTTCGTTTTAGTGGAAATGATCACTTTGGGATATCTGCAGATAATGTTATTGGCTTATATGATTGTGAAGATTCTTCTTTGTGCAAGGCAGATTGTGAAACCATTAACTTGTCAGACTGTGATGGCAACTCCAATGCATCTCCTGCTTGCTGTTATCCACTTTCTGATCACAGTTCATGGAATTCAGGAGACGGCTTTTCTGTTTTTTCCAAGTTTGGGTGCAGAGGATTCTCTTCTTGGGCTGTTACTAGAGGTTCTAATACTGGAAAACGTGGGGTTAAATTGGAATGGGCTGTTCTTGCCAGGAATTATTCTATGGGAGCCTGTGCCATCAATGCTAACACTGTCAATGCCACTTCAGTTGAAGGAGGTGTAAGATGCAAATGTCAGGATGGCTTTGTTGGGGATGGCTTTGCCACTGGAGTAGGATGTTTGAAATGTAATAAGTGTCTAGCTTTAAGCTTTTCCATTTTTTTTCCTTTTTAATTTGGTTAAGGTCAGGGTTTTTTGACATTCGCGGTACTGCTATTCCTTAAATTTGAAATTTGACTGTTGTGATATAATTCTGTTTCATGGACAGCCTGTATCAAGAATGGAGTGGAAGCAAATGGAACAGATTGCTACACAAAAAGGCAAAGTGGAAAAGAAGTGTCCATTTTAGCTGGTATGTGAATGTAATATGTACATTTCTTTATTCTATTTCTGATTACCGCAAGAAAAACTTCCATGATTCTTGAATTTGCAGGAGTTGTGGGCCCAATATTTATTATTGTGTCCCTAATTGCGCTGTTCTGCCTATTAAAACGACCTGGTAAATCTGGTGCATATGATCCTGACCAGGCGCATTTCCATAGTACTATCTCGTTCAGAAAAGCTTGTAGAACTAGATTATTCGCTTACCATGAGCTTGAGGAAGCCACTAAAGGATTTGAAGATGCTTTGACAATTATGCATAGCTGGAACGGTACAATTTATGCGGGTGTTCTGGCCGATGGGTCACATGTGGCCGTGCACAAGGTAAATTGCCAAGACGAAAGAGATGTAATGCAAGCTCTATCGCGCGTTGAGGTATTATCTGCAGTTTTACACAGAAATATGGCACGCATTCTGGGATGCTGTATCGACTGTGGCTACACTCCTCTAGTAGTTTATGAGTATCCTGCAAATGGCACACTAGAGGAACATTTACATACAAGTAAAGGACAAGGCAAAACTGAACTCGATTGGTATAAGAGAATGAACATTGCTGCAGAAGTAGCTTGTGTCTTAACTTTTCTACAGTATGAAATTATACCTTCCATTTTTCACCACAGTATAAAATCTGGCTGCATATTTTTAGATGAAAATCTCTCAGCTAAAATCGCTGGATTTAGACTATTTGAATCAAGGCTTCTAAATGAATCTTCTGCAAATAATAGAAGCGATGTTTATGAGTTTGGTGTTATGCTGCTAGAATTAGTGACAGGGTCAAACACTAGCAACAAAGACCTTCCAGCTTTAGTATTGCAGAAAATAAGAAATGGAAAGCTAGAAGAAATAGTGGATCCAAATCTTTATTATCATGAGCAACCTTCTTTTCGCAGAGAGCAAATAGAGATAGTTGCAGACCTTGCAACTCGGTGCCTGTTATTTGGTGGAGATGGAAAAATTGGGATGATAGAAGTGGCAAGAGAGCTTGTGCACATTACAAAAGATAGTGTTGATGGTAGCAAAAGAATACCTGCACTTGAAGAGACATTTTCTAATTCAAGCCTCCTGCAAATGATATCTAGGTCTCCTGATTCTATGTATCTGCCTTAGTTACAATTAATTGTCATTGCTATATATATAAAGACTAGTTCTGTACACAATCAATCACACACAATATATGTATGCATGATGCATCTGAATCAGTCTCCATCTTCTATAACTGTATGAGTATTCTTGTACTTCCTGTCTAGTTTTGTTCTTAACGATAAATTAAGAAAAATACTTGATTTAATTTATGCTTAGCATATTAAATTAACTATACATAATTACATATTGCTTGACTAGAGATATTCAGCAATACCATCAACAGTGACCACAAATCTCGGGCATTTCAGATTTTCCAGCAGTGAAACGTGGATGCAACTGGAAACGCGCTTTATTATTATTATTATTATTATCTCGTTTTCATTCAAGTTAGGCAAAAGAGAATAAAGCTTTTTTTATTTGGTATAGAAAGGACTTTGTTGTCACAATTACAGATGAATATGCTTTTCTGTACGCGGAAAAGGGAAGAAAGGAAGCTAGATTTTTCTTTCTTTAAATTCGTCGGAAGTCCTTTGGAACCACCAAACCGGCGAGAACAGTGTGATCGAGAGTTTCGAGCTCCAAATCTATATTAGAAGAACGTTAAGCTATGATTAAGATGACATAATTGAAATGAAATTCCATTACCTTATTCGAATTACAATCAACAAATAATGTCATGAGAAAATTAATGAATGGAATCCATTTTTATTGATGAGAAATCATTTTCTTCTAAAAACTATTTGGACAGTCAAAGGCAAAAATAGGACAAGTTTTTTTCTCAATCATTCATTTTTCATTTCTCTTAAAAAGAATTCTAACCACAAATCAAATTATGTACGGGGAAATAAAATAGGAAAAAGTATTAACTAATAACTAATTTTGAATGTTCAACAAAATAGCAAGGAGGGTTAATTCCTGCCAATGCTGAGTTCTCTCCACATCCGACACGAGGCAGCAAATCCATGATTTGACCCACACATCCATCTTTCTCCCTTTCTTTTTCCATATTTATCGATTGACTACATATATAAATACACACTCAATGCAGGGTTAGGATCATTACCCGTTCAGTTTCTCAATTTCTATCTGTATACATTAGTGCTTCATCAATCAAGGTATGCGTGTGCGCGCGCGTGTGTTTTTTTATCGTATTCGTCAACGGACGTTCATGCTTTTGTGGATCCCATTGTAAAGTTCTAATTTTTTTTATGGTTTTTCGTGCATAGGCGCAAACCCCATCAGCTTACACATGGTGTATGTACTAGTAGTAATCTTGTATAGTTTTAAGAACTTTGATCCAGTTTTTGCTTAAAAGCAAAGCTCTTCAATCTCTGCTTTTATCAATGATAAGGTCCGCATCCTAGATAGTCTTGGCCAAGTTGTAATGTATTTTTAATCCAGAAAATCCTAATCTCCAAGACAGGGCCTGTTAAAAAAAGGGCGCTCTTGACAAATTTTAGGGTTCTGATTCTTGGGATTTTGCCGAAAGCTGATCCATGATATACATTTTTTTTTGTTCCGTTGTCTGGGTTGTACTTGATTCTTGTCCTAATCTTTATAGATTTGCTTATCATTATTATGACTTACTGGCTTCTAATTAAGTTCGATGTCAAACTGCACTAATTAAATTTGGGGTTGGGCAATAAAGGATGAGACATCACTACCATTTTATTTCTTTTGGTTGCAGATGGCTGAAGTAACCAAAAATGGAAATGACAAACCTGCGATGCCCCGTTTGAATGAGAGGATCCTTTCATCGATGTCAAAAAGAACCGTTGCTGCACATCCTTGGCATGATCTTGAGATTGGTATGCAAATAGAAGTGTCTTTTTTGTTTTTGGTATTTTATCTCCTTTTCTTCGCAAGGTGAAGAACTGATGTTCCTGTAAAATAAATGTCTTGCTGCAGGACCTGGAGCTCCCCACATCTTTAATGTTGTATGTGTTTGTCTCCACTTTTAAATTTAGCTCTTTCGATGAAATGTAAATGTTTTCTATTGAATTATGTTTTGCAAACTTATATAGGTGGTTGAGATAACGAAGGGGAGTAAGGTCAAATATGAACTGGACAAGAAGACAGGATTGATTAAGGTACGAAACTATCAAATTTGAGCTGCATTTTTTGTGGAATTTTAGTTTACATGAGGCTCCTATCTTTCTCTCATTATTATTTCCTGTGCTCAATTAAATAGGTTGATCGAATTTTATATTCATCAGTGGTTTATCCTCATAACTATGGTTTCATCCCACGCACATTGTGTGAAGACAACGATCCTTTGGATGTTCTTGTTCTCATGCAGGTGACTTATGACTAGTCAATAATCTTGGATTTTGTGCCGAAGATGATGTTGCAATTTAGTCCTTTCTATCGTAATTGAACTGTATGTGAGCTTTCATTTTGGCATTTTGATCTAAATAAAATGTTGATCTGAATAGGAACCTGTCCTTCCTGGTTGTTTTCTGCGAGCCAGGGCCATTGGACTTATGCCCATGATTGACCAGGTAATTTTCTGGAATATGAAACCAAAATGAAGCACTGGCACTCATTTCCCTTATTAGTTATCTTAACTAATTTGGTCTAACAATTCAGGGAGAGAAAGATGACAAAATCATTGCAGTTTGTGCTGATGATCCAGAGTACAAGCACTACACAGACATCAAAGAGCTGCCTCCTCATCGCCTTTCTGAGATCCGTCGTTTCTTTGAAGATTGTAAGCTTTCCACCCTCAAAATGGCTAGTTCTAATTTCATTAATTTTTTAAAAAAAAAAAAGGTTTCTTTTTTCTTTTCAAATTTTATTTACAATTTGATGAATAGTGGTTCCTTAATATATCCATGCAGACAAGAAAAATGAGAACAAGGAGGTTGCAGTTAATGAGTTCTTACCTTCGAACCATTCTGTTGAAGCCATCCAGTACTCGATGTAAGTTTCTCCAGATGAACAACAAGATTTGCACCTAGATACTGCTTTGAGTAATTTCTCCCCAGTCTGAAGCAGTTCCAGTTGGTTATGACTTATGAGTTTCTTTCCTTGTTGCTTGCTACAGGGACCTTTATGCTGAATACATTCTGCAGACCCTGAGGCGATAGAAGAGCCAAAGGCTATGCTGCATAATTTTTGTCCCTGGGAATTTCATTGTTTTGAATAAGTTATTTAATCAACGACTGTTAAGATGATACTTAAAATTTCTTTTGTTTTTAACAATGCTGTAAGCAGTTATCAGTGATATCTGAATACAAATGCTTTAATTGATCACTTATTTGTGGAAGTTGCCAAGTACTTTGTGCATTATATATAAAACATTCAAAAGGCTCAATTCTTATTGCAGAATTAATAATATGTTCCAGATAAACACACTTGGTCTTTCTGAAGATGCTATTTTTCAATTCTAAACAAGGACAACAGTAGAAGAATCAGAACAAGTAATTGATGTAATTCACGTGAGATCATGCCCCAGCTTTAAGATTGGGGTTCGGGGATCTGGACGCATTTCAGATGCTTGAAACTTCCTTCGAGAACTTCACCGAGAGATGAGTCATTGGTAGTCTCCATTGGCAATGACTAATGAATGCAGTAGCGTCAATTTTATTATGTTGTTTATATATTTCATTACTTCACATTTTAGCTATATGGATGCAAAGCTGCATTTTTTTTTTCTTTTTTTCTCTCTTAATCGTGTTTAGCACAAGAATATATATATATGTAAGAAAAAAAAGAATGGCACATAAAAGGTGCACAGATACACGAGCAATGGTGGATTGTTGGCCCACATGGTAAATGCTAGTTTAGAGCTAAACTATAGGTACAGATTCAGACTACTAAGCCACGAGCGCCAAACGACTGGTAAGTTTGCGTTGGATGGCCATAGGGAGATTAGCACCAGAAATGAGGTCACGTAACGTGTAATCAAAGGTACACAATGTCATGAGTACCGTTTATTCAAAAGTTCCAAGAGGAGAACCGCAGCAGAGTCCTTGGCCTTTTTAACGCTAGGCATTGGCTCTCCCACACATTCGTCAGTCCATCCCCGATCAGTAGTATTCACCCGAACTGCAAACGTAAACCTCTTTGCATGTGCAGGGCCACCCTCATTCACACACCTTCAAATGTCAAATAGCAAGTTACTTCATTCAATTCTTACTGTTAAGAAAATAACAAGGTGATGCAAAACCATATAAAAACTTTCTTACCGATAGGAGGGCATAGGCCAATTTCTTCGCAAGCAAATATCATTTAAGGTTTGCCTGGTAAATGTTTGGTTACCATTTTTCTTCTTCTTCCCATTTTCATCACCCTTTTCCTTGGCTTCAGCTGTTTCCTTCTCTTTCAAAACAGCAAGTGCATTCCTAGCAGCAAGTTTCTGGGCCATCTTCTTTTGCGGATTCTGAGCAACACCTATCTGGATACCATCAATGAAAACTTCAACAGTAGCCAGATTGCCACTTCGTGTGGCTTTGTATTCCAAGCCTTCAGCCTGTTGCTGGCACCGTTCTTGCAGTTCCCTGACGGGATGCATGGGAAGTGTTTCTGGAGTGACCATTGGATGCAACAAGGGTTGAAATACCTAGCACAATAGGATCATAAGAAGAGATCATCCTTATCAGAAATCCCTGTTTCTAAACAGATCAACGAGAGAGAGTTGGGGTAAGGAGGAGGCATACGGCTGCCAGATCCATGATTTGAACTAACCTTCCAAACAACTGCAGTATCTCGTCCACTGTCCAGGAAGATGGCACCTGCAATAGATTCAACAATGTCGCCAAGAACCTTCGGAGCTTTGCAATCTCCCAAGCCAAAGGAGTTGAAACCTGGCTTTGATAATTCATCTTGAACTTCCTTTACAAAGTCTCTGATCTGATATAGAAGTCCGCAAAATATCAGGACTCAGTACAAGTGATTTATTCAAGTTAAATAAGAAAAGTCCAATCAGTCAACCATACCACTAATTACTAAAGGAACAAGATAGCAAACCTGCTTTTCAAGGGCACTTGAACCATGCCGAAGATGCACATGGAGCTTATGTTTAACTGCTACTCGTGCAAAATTTTCATTATTTACAGCAGCAGCTCGCAAATCTGTTAGACGACCTGGGGGAAGATTTGTATACGTGAAAAACAAGTGCCTTGTAATGAGATGATCTAGGACAGCATCCCCAACAAATTCTAATCGCTGGTAACAGGATACTCCAGAAGAAGGTCGTGATGCATGAGTGATTGCCTCTACCAAGAGGCCCCGATCTTTGAACTTGATATTCACGGCACCTTCTAGGGTATCAAAATCAATGCTTCTAAGTACACTTTCTGGAACATTAGACGGCCTTATTGCAGCATCTATCTCTTCACGATCAAAATCAACCTGAATACCAATCCATTTCATGAGGTGGTTTGCTGCATTCTTACCATCTTCAACATAATAAACACCAATCAATGCTTCAACAACATCTGCCAAAGTCTTGCTAGAAAGGACTCTATAAGAACTAGAGTCACTCTCAAGCTCACCATCCTCAATTTCATCATCTTCATACCCATCATCAGCCTCATTGACTCCTGGTTTATCCTCAGGAAGAGATTTTTCCTGATCAAATAAAGAGTTATCCCCATCTTTTGTATCTTCGTCAAAAACAGGCAACACCCCAGGAGCTGCCCATCTAGATGGAGCAAAACGATCTGCCTGGATGTAAGATTGGAGTCCCTTATTCAAGGCATATTGATACAAAACCATGTTACTCACCATTTGTTGTCTCATCCTAGTGAGTTGACCCTCATGTTTCTGAGGATATTTAAGAAAAAGAAATCGACTGACAACCCATTTGAGGTAAGCATCTCCTAGAAGTTCTGCTCTTTCATAGCAGAATGTCTCTTGGCATGAAGCTGCAGTCAAGGCTTCCAAGATCTGTAAGTATATAAGGGGCACACAAATTAAAATGTAGTCCATATGCCACAACCTTCGTTTTTTTGTTATACTACACAAAGTACCTTTGAAGCAGGGACTGGATAATTAATTATATCCTTAAGTTGAATTGCTAGAAGCATGCTTTCGACCCTCCTCATTATTGATGGCAATCTTTGGGCACCTCGAACAAGTGATCCAGGAAGAGGGTGTACTAAACATAGCTCAGGAGGAAGAAAAACATAGTATGTTTTGTCAAGAATCTCTTCAGATTCACCTTCATTTGCTGCAGAAACCACAAAAACACCTCTATTTAGCTCTAGAGACTACACAAATGTGAAGCAGACATTGTAGGCAAAATGTCTTGCTCTTTGAAGGATGAGATAAAGAAAAACATACATTCTGAGTGCTCAAATCGAGGGGATAAAAGGTTCTTGCAGTATGAAACACCACGTCCTCTTATTAAAGGCTGTTGCTTAAAAATCAATTGAACTCCATACCTGATAATGATACATAAAAGACCCAATAGCCCAATGCAATCTCCGTTGTGCAAGAAGAAACAAAAGCTTTTCAATCTGCAAGGAGTTATAAAACTACTGCCAATGAAAAAGGTGTGGAACAAGTTCCATATCCCACACAATTTACACCAGACAGTAGTTAGATAATTCGGTTACAGATTCAGAAAAGCCTTCCCTTCTTCAGGCACAACATCTGGAGTGCAGTGAGGCTACAGAGTCCTTGCATTAGAAACAGATATAAATAAGGTATCAAACCTCCTCTGCAAAAGGAGAAATAACATTTTCCATTAAAAAATTGGGGAAAGAAAAAAAAAAGGATGATAAAGTAGCATGATCATACTTCTGCTTGTAATAATCAGCATATGAGCTATACTCTAACGGACCAAGATAACCCTCTTTCCTTGGGAATGAATTTTCAGCAGTCATGTCATAGCGTATTGAATCTACATAGAATCTTTTCCCAGAGTGTGCAGCTGTTATGACTCTCCCCACCAAATCTTCAGCATTGACACAACTATCAGCCATTATCAGTTTGCCTTTGAGTAACTCCACCTTTTCCACTGCAATCCCATCCCGTTTAGGAACCAATCCAGAAGCTTTCACAACATCAAATTGTGCTACAGCTCCTCTAATACCATAGGTGGGATGAGATTTCTGTCCAAAAGCCATGCCATGACGCAATTTCCCAAATCCATACTCCCTTCTATCTCCACCGAGTGTCCTCTCATTTGTACCAAGGTAAACATCTGGGCGAGCCTTCTGAAGGGGATTCCTCCATGCATCTGTTCTAATTATTTTTTCAACTAGATCCCAGTCAATTTCTTTTACAGGATCTACAGACTTATCGCCAACCATAGGGACAAACAAATATGCTTTTGCAGGATCCCATGGAGTGGTGGAAGGTTCAACATCCACATCCAGTACAATGCTCATCAATCTCACATGAAAACTTTTAAGGGATGCCAGCTGCATATTAAATTTAAATGATCAAGACAGAGAAAACATAATGCCATTAGAAAAGGGATGGTAAAAGTTTAACCATTTCAAATATTGAGGACCAACCTGATTTTCTGTAATATTTATTGATCCCCTGAAGACAAGAGATGCCTTAGTGATAATGGTTCGAGCGATAAATAGATCCATCGACATCGATAAGACCTAAAACAATTAATCCAATTAGAGATGAGCACTTCATATATCCCACCAATGCTATTTCTTCATATGCAGTGGTGTTTGGTAAAAATTTAAGAGCTAAATTTTAAGCATTGAACAATAGAAGTGCTGAAATTCTCAAATTGCCAAAATGTCTAGAAGCCAAATAATTCAATAGGTGCAAATTTTAAGTTAAAATTTTTTGACTTATTATTATTATTGAATTTTCTGTCAACTGAAAGTTTTAAGTGATATGAAGATAAGCATTGCCAAACAACTTAACTAAAAGCATTAAAAATTCTAATTGTATGCGCTAAATCATGTTACAAACACCATGTTAGTTAATTACCTCTGCATCCAGCTCATTGCCAAAAAGCACAGCAAATTCTGAAACTTGAGTTAAGAATGGATCTTTTGAAGTGCCGCTGTTTACACATTTTACAGCATACATATAAAGATGAAGTAATTTGGAGCTGTTGCAACCATCTCTTCCACATAAGATCCATTCTCCCTGAAAGGCCAAAATAACGAGCATGTTTTATAGGTGACATCATGAATCACAATATTTTAATTTCTTTCTTGATGAACTACCACAGTACCAAAACCACAAACATTAACTGGATACATGTTAAATCAATTCTTACTTCTTTGAAAAATGCCAAGATCTTCACATCATCAAACTATTATTGCTATAGCATTTTCCTTTCATTCAACATTCTTTTGATAAATACCTTCTTCCCAAGAACAGAACAGGCAGGGAACGTGAAATTCCAGGCAGGACTCAAGAAAGAATAAAGTACATGTATTAAAAGGTGAATAGTGCTCTCTTGCTTTCTAATTTACAAATTCAAAATCTCTTAGTCCCAAGACTGAGACACAGTGACCACGCATGTAACCATGAAAAATTTGAAGGACATGATTTTACCACTGTTCCCTCACAGTGGACCATAATTATACCATATTTTAATTTCTCACATAAATAATCAAAATAAGCAATACAATGTCAGTTAGACATAGAGAGTATACATGCTCATTCATTTCATCAACCACTAATAAATATCCAAGGTCTTTTTTGTATAAAAAATAATGGCAATTAAATAATGAAGAGACAACTTTATTATTTCTATCTCCTTAATGAACACCCAAAAATAAGAACAGCCATGCTTAACTTCCTATTTCTAACATAATCAGTTTCCAACACATTCAACATAAAATAACTGTTCCCAACAGAGATCATAACCTTCCAGACTCTTTCTAGACACTAATAATAAGTTATAACAATACAGTGCCAACAAGAAAAAATAGAGAGAGAAAGAGAATCAACAACCATCTCAAATTCCGATGGGTCAAAAGCCAAAATTTTTACAATTTTTCTTATGCTTACTGGTCATTGAGAGACAGATTCAGAGAAAAAAAATTCAAAGAAGAAAGGCAAAGAAAACAACATAATTGGAAGTCCAGTCCAAGATTTAAGATTTTGATTTCCAACAGAGAAAAAAAAGTAAACAAGAATAAAAAGTAACAGACAGAATAAAAGAAAAAGATAGCTCTGCAACTCAGAGTCTCACACCATTAACCGATACCAAGGCACCAGTCAGATGTTATTTAACCACCGAAACCATCGGGATATTGTTTTAAAAATTTGATTGCTAGCTGTAGCTTGGAAACCTCAGATACAGAAACTAATGGGATATGAATGCAAAGAGAGAAAGATAGAGAGAGAGATATTTGTACTTTGTAGTCCAATATAAACAATTATATCCATATTTTGATGAATTTCTCAATTACCAATCATCAACTAGAAGGCAGTGATACTCATTTGACAAACTAACCTGGAGTGTATTGGCTACACCCTCAGGATAGAACTCCCTATGCCTAGCAGTCCCAGGAAGCGGTTCACCTTCGTCATTTTGGTCAACCTTTTCTCTTTCTTCCCCACTTCCCTTGTCTGGCAAGAGCATGTCAGTAAATGCTCCCATCTCATGGAGCTTCTTGCAAGCAGCCAAACAAACAGCCTGCACATTATGCAGAAAATCAACACAGTTTCTTAAAAGGAAGTTAGTGAAGCTAACAAGAATGCAATAACAAAATAGCGTGCCTGTTGTGCAAGGCGCATTGAACTGCAAACAGGACCCTCAAGTTTCTCAAATGGTGCATTGCAAGGAAGCTGAAGCTTGCATGAATATTCCGTTGGACCTCCTGGCTTTTCGTGTCTCTCCATAATGAACTCAGGACGAAGTATTGAATACCTGGATAACAAATGCAGTAGATCAAGAAATTAATCTTTTGCCAAAAAAAAGCCAATTGTTAACCTTATAGGACCTAATTTCACCACTGGTTACTGAATTTGCAGTGAACTTGAGCACAAATACTAAACTTCAAATTGTATCCAGAAAACCATTAAACTAAGATTTGGTTTCATAAGGTAATTACTGCATATGTTTTTAGAGACTTCAACAAAGTTTTGAACTGCTGACTAAACAGAGATTAAGCCAAATTTTTGCTATGCTTCATATAGCCTATTTTCATTTGTAAAACTAAAATAAGAAAAGCATTATTTGGTTATCATCTAAAAGATCTTGCCGAAATTTAGTGATGGTTACTTATTGAAACTAAGCCAAAGTTGGTCACTTTTGCTTTACTAATAGTAATAAAACTACTGGTAAGTCAAATGAGCATATATGAAATTAAGTGATCGACACACCTGTCACTTGGTAGCTGAGAACAATAAAAATGGATAAGTCCAACGGCAGAATTCAAGCTCACAACAGCACCAGTAGACTCCACCTGGTACACAGTTCCTGGTACTGTATCAACAGAAATCAATCTTGATGTATCCTTAAGGTGACTAAGGTCAGTTCTCTCGATTGCTTCTTTCCGCAAGGTCTCCTCACTATTCCTAGCGTTCCTTAAGAATGCTCCATGAGACAGATTACCCCTGAGATTTAAAAAATATTTAAGTTCTTATATCCGTTGCTAGACTAAGATAACACGGACAATGGAACAGATCCGAGATGGTTACCTCTCCACCATCAAGATATAATCCGAACCAGGCTTTCTTGCACGACCTCTGGACTGAATATATGCCAGTACAGTTTTTGCAAGATCAAAGCGAATAACAACATTGCATTGCCTAATATCTAGTCCTTCCTCAGCAACACTGGTAGCAACTAACAATGTCACCTGCAAAATTGATGCAGCATCATCTTAGGTACCTGCCATTGAAAATTGTAAATTTAACAAAGTTAAGTTATCCTTTGCTTTTGGACATACACGACCGTCTCGAAATTTGGCAATTGCATCCTGCATCTGCGATGTCCGCATTTCTTGACTATTGTTATGCCCGATCAAACTTGCACATCTAACGAAACTCAGAGATGGAAGCTCCGCAAGAACCTGCAAGCTTGGCAAAAAATAGCGCGGTAATGTGAAAATCTTGGAACAGAAACAAAATCAAACAGACCCAATAAAATTTATGTATTAACATATTTAACCTTCGGAAGAACTAAAGCCGCCACTACTCGCTCGACAAAGATGATTGCACGAAAATCCTCTGTGTGCTGATACTTGAGAAGTACTTTTACTAGTGACTGCACTTTTGGGGTCACTTTTCCATCAGCAACGGCAGCCCCTATTATCACATCCACATGCTCTCCACCAGAGACAACTACACCACCAAAGTACACAAGCAAAAGAAAAGTATGAAGCATCAAATAAAAAAAAACTTAACAAATTGGAAACTTGAAAAACTTAGTAAAAAAGAAACAACACATGCATGACTCTAGCAAGTCAGTCAAGGCACGTTGTTGGGTTGACTGTAGCTGCAGCTACATTGAAGGTCACAAATGTGGGTTGAAATTCCCCAAAGTGTCCTTCATGTTGCATATGGACCATCCAAAAAAGAGTTCAACGATCATAGTAGCTTCATGCATCCCACTGCACCCGTAAGAGATCTGATTTCCCAGATTACTTATCATTTCACTTCTTTTACCTGTGTTAGGCCAAATTCCACAAGACAACTATTCTACCATTTTCAAGAATTTCAATTTAACGGTTTCTTGCAGTCCATGTCAAGAATAATTCTAGGATATTTAGACTCATTTAAATTTACAAATCCAAATTAACCAAGTCTCAATCCCAAACCATTTCGCTTGGCCAAGATTTTTTTTTTTTCCTCCACTCTTTATTTACCAAACATTGATCTCCTAATTGTTATGCAGACAAGGACTATTAGTTCATCAAAAACCTTTTTTTCTCCCCAAAAAGAAAAAGAAATAATGAATAAACTACACACCATGACTATCAGGAAGCTCCCCTTCTTCAATCTCATCAGAATCACTCCCATCTTGAGCAATTCCATTATCATTGTCAGGAGATTTTGCTTCTTTGTCTACCACAGCTCCTTCTGTTAATTGACACTGTAATAGTGAAGCAACTTTTTCCAGGTAGGATTCCTGAAACTTGACATCAAGCTGGTAATTTGCCCTCTCATCATTTTGTAAAGCCATCAAAAAGGACTGCGCAACCTGCAAAAAGACAAGGACAATGTAGATGTTTTCCCAACCAATTACCTTTGTTAATGAAGTTGGATAAAATAAACTTCCTGGTAAAACGCTACCTTGTAAGCACACCATTGACCCAGTTCACCAAGTGCATAATTGATAGCCCTCAGCTTTTGAATCAAGTTAGCTGCCCCATCACTTTCTGTTCTTTCAGAGACACCATAAACTTGGCGCAGCTCTTCCTTAGCCCCAGCATCTCTAGCTCCCATAAATTGCCATTTACTTTTTCGTGAACTTGATTGTGCTGCTTCTTCAACAGCCACTTCCATTTGCTTTAATTGTTCGTGAAGGGACCATAAGCTGGCTGCTTTGTCATACTCCACCACAATTTCCGATGGCATTGGCACATGTTTTTCCAGTTCTTTGCGGTCTTTTATTGTACAAACTATGGAATCTAGTTTACTTTCAAGGTTACGGATTTTTATTGCACAATCCAACTGACTTGAAACGCCTGAACAGGGAAAAAAATCTGAGTTGTAACAAGGAAGCCTAGCTTGAAGTACTTAAAGCAAGGGAAAAACAAACTCATGACTGACTGCAAATCTCAATCAAAGAGACCCTTCAAAAGAAGCATAAATGCAAGCAGAGACAAAGGTGTTGAGATTAAATTATTACCCTTCAAGTTAACAGGAGAAGCAGTCATTCCAAAAACAGACGGTCTTTTTTCCTTTTGTGTTGTATGATAAAACTCAGACATCACCAAAGAATATGGATGTTTTTTCACAGCATGATGACATTCGTCCAGAATAAGGAGATTGATTGCTTCCATTTTAATTATGCTGTGTCTCAAAATGTTCAACAGAATTTGGGCTGTCATCACTAAAACCTGCAGGGAGAAAGTGCAAGGGAATTAACCGGATCAAATTTATATTGGAGAAAAGAAAGCTGAAAATGGAAAGTCCACTGTTTTAAACAGGAACAGATATCAATTGAAACATTAATGAAATGGATAACCTAACAAAAAATTACATGAACAAAACAGTGAGGACAAAAATATGGTGCAGGAAGTTCCCTGCTTTATAAAGGAGCACGTTAACAGCATAAGAGCAAGTAGACAGATCATTTGAGTTGTTAATCGTATCATGAACGACAATATAAATGAAGAATTTCTGTTCCACAAGCAATAAGCATGCGTGCATAATCAGGCCTCAAATACAGCTACTTATAAAATGCAAGCAAATGACTGAACCATGTACACTCAAAAAAAAAAAAAAAAAGAAAAAATCAGACTCAACCTAATAAAACTGTTATTCTCCAAAACAATTATTGTGTAGAAGGACAGATAGACCAAGAAATGTTCAGAAAGCCTGAGCAAGAACATTTTTACTCACAGTTTCTAGCACGCCTTCCTAAAATATCAATCCAAGACCAAAAGAACAGTAAATTACCTCAAATCCCACCCCAAATCCCATTCCAAAACCATACGTCAAACCAATAAATTTCCAGAAGGCATGCCACCGTAAGAAACCAATTCAGGAACAAGGGGAAATAGACAGGACAATGCAAGAACAAACTATCAATTCTGTTGCTTCTTTCCCAAAGGACATTATCAAGGCTAAAATCTCCACAAGACCTTCTAGTAACTACTCATCAGTGTTCAGCTCCAATAATTTTATGGGCCATTGACGACTCTGAATCTCAGAAACCCCTAAGTTTGGAGATCTTAAATGTTCACTAGACGTCACAACAAC
Source organism: Jatropha podagrica (assembly GCA_947857235.1). Classification (NCBI taxonomy): domain Eukaryota; kingdom Viridiplantae; phylum Streptophyta; class Magnoliopsida; order Malpighiales; family Euphorbiaceae; genus Jatropha; species Jatropha podagrica. Next base: position 135,668 of record CANUEP010120616.1, on the reverse strand, counting down.
TCAACCTTTATCATGTAAAAAAAAAAAAAAAAAAACTGATATTACCAACAGATTAAGAATTAAGAAACTCAATAAGAGAATCAATTAGCCACTTTGAATTAGATTAATTTCACTTCCATGATACCATTTGGACAAACCAATGGATCATGATGCCTCCTCAGAAAGCCTAAAATTGTAAAAGAATGCTTCATTGAAAGAACACCACCCATTATCTAGCTTTCAAAATCAAACTGAAACACCCCCCCCCCCCCCCCCCCACCGCCCCCCGAACATGGATTAACATTCAAAATCTTTCTTTGACACCAATGTTTTGTTCCCCCATACGCCAAGGACATGATTAGCCATAATAGCTAAACAACCTTAGCAGCAATCATGAGAACAAATTGGCACCCTCAGTTTCAACAGTAGCATGTGACTCATAATGTTAGTATATCAGTAAAAGGTCGGGTAAAAAACAATAGGAATTTTTACACCATCTGGTGGCAAACAAATTGACCGTGCATAGTTTATATGGAACTAGAAAGCCAGAGCATACGGAGAGCAGCCAAAAGTATAAAAGCATAAAAAGTTAACATAGAAACTTCAGGAGATACCTGTTTTGAGTCAAACTCACGCTGCCACCTTCGAGCATCCCAGAAATCTTGACCCATTTCACCACAGTAATGGCCCACTTGGTAACTAGTACGCTCACGAATGACTTCGGCTTGCTGAAATTAAATTAAAAAGAATGCCAAAGCTATCAACTAACTCCTTTGTTCAATCGACATCATCAAATTTCTATCCTTAAACACAACATATCTTTATAATAGAGTACCTGATAAACAAGCGGAACCTTGGGAACCAAAAATACAGCAAGCATTTTCTTGTTCTGCCTTTGCAAGTCATTACAAAGGCTTTTAATCAGAAGTACTGCAATGAGGGTCTTCCCTGCACCAGTTTCAAGAAAAGCAATAGTGTTTTTCTTCTTAGCTTGTTCAAGAACATCTAATTGATATTGGCGTGCTTGCTCCTCAGGGAGTTTCTCCTTAGACTCCTCAGATTTCTTCTCTTGCTTTCCATTACACTCATGATCCTTGTCAATGGTTTCCTTTCCTTCTTTGCTTCGGTCAGCTTCCCAAGTACCTATGCGAAAAACCATCTCATTGGACCCAGAACGGTCCCTCTCCCAATAACCCCTCTGTTCTCTATCCTTCCAATCCCTATCTCTACCATCCCTCCTAGAGCAACCATTATACTTATTTCTGCGAGGATGATCCCTATCCCTATCCCTATCCCTGTCCCTCCTATCAATATCATCCCAATCCCGCAGTCTCTTTCTGTTAGAGCTTCTATCCCTATCCCGTGGATCATACTGCCCTCGACTAGAGTACTGTCTATCTCTATCATTCTTGTAGCTGGTAATCCTAGCCCTTTTACAACACCTTTCTTCACCATCAAAACCTCGTTCTCTCAACCCCACGACACTGCTCTTATTCCCATTTTCCTTAATAGAACTGTTCAACGAATTCAAACTCTCTTCCACTCTTCTATCCAATGAATTCAATCCATTACTAAAATTCTCCACCTGGCCATTACTTTCAAAATTGATTTTACCATTGCCATTTAATTGCAATGGGGAGTTTTCATTTGTACTTGTGCAGAAGGCAGCTGTCTCATCCTTAAACCACCCGTCCTCAACATTACAGTCCTGAATTCCATTGCCAACAATAGCTGATGTACCATTACTACTGGTGTTATTGCTGCCAGCAATTGGAGGCAAGCCGCTACCATTCTTGATGCTATCAAGAATGTGATCAATACCTCCAAAGAAATCATTAACGAGATTATCTTGATTCGAAGTATCATCAATGGAACCTTGAACAACTGAAGTATCAAAATCAACAAAATTGTCAATAAGATCACAGGAGATGTCCTCACAGGCATCCAGCCAGTAAGACGGGCCGCCAACAGCCAAAGTCCCTGAAACCCTAGTCTCACCGTCCGTCATAGTAATATGCTAAAAAAAAATACAACAGAACACACAATACTCCAACAAAATACTAAATAGAACTAAAGCAAAAACAGCAAAAATATTACAACACTACAAATTAAATCTCTTTGAAAAGGAAAGAAAAAGGAAAACGAGAGGGCAGCAAACAAGCTTAAAGATCTTGATGAAGCTGCAAAATTAGTGCATGAAAGATACAGAGAGAAAGAGAGAGTGGGTAAAGAATGTCATTGCAGATTAGGGTGGATAGACCGTACGAAGCACGCAATAGTTAAGGGTGGGGTTGCAAAATGAGAGAACCCAAAAAACAACCAAAAACCCAGAACTTTGTGAGTGATTCTTTTTGATTCCACGGTCTATCAACCCTTATTCTGCTTTCTCTATACTTTTGACCCAACAGACTAAGCAAGTAAGCGTGCGTGCGTGCGCTTCTCTTCTCTTTTCTCTCTCTCTTTCTCTTTCTGTATCTGTTGCTGCCTCGACTGCTATGGTTTTTCTTTTCTAGCTCTGTTCTTCCGCGCGAGACAGATATGAACCCGGCTCTGGTGCTCTACCCTATTTAGTGCGATTCTTTTTTTTTTTTTTTTTCGTTTGTTCTATTTTTATGTGGAAAAAAGAAAAATAAAAGAAAACAACAATAAGCGGCAGTTCTGTGACACTGTAAATGTTGTCTGTTAACGTGCCGTACGAGTTTACTTCGGCTTTGTTAGAACACAGAAACGAAGAACCGTCGAAGCCATGCTATTGGCTTGCTGCTGCCTTTCAAGTAATAATTTAGTGATGGCTTAGTACATTGAAACTACTGCTACGACCAATCGTTTCCCTCGACGTGGCATGTTTAAACGTGGAACACTCAAAGTGGATTGCCTGTCCGGAACTCTGCCTGGCAAAAATAAAAATTTAATGCTTAAAGATTTAAAATTTGAACTTTTAATTTAAGGGTTAAAAGTGATCAAGATTTAAAATTACAAAATTATTTAAAACTTTATTTATAATAAATTTTAAGTTCAAAATTTTAAATTATATTTTCACTGAATTTAGTTATTTGAAACTTTAAATAATATAAAGTGTATATTATTGAATAACTGAAAATTATCGAGTTTTAAAAGTTTTGATTTTATTCCTAAAAAAAAATTTAATTTTAATTGCTAAATAATGTTATGAAATGCTATCTAAATGTTATTCTTTTTTATTAATCAATTAGTTTTAACCAACGTGTGTTGCAAGTTATTTTTATAATATAATAAAGATGATAATAGATTGTTAAAAAAATAAATACATTAATTGTTTTTTATCTAATATTATACTGTAAATATTATAATATATAAATTAACAAAATAAATGAATATTTAAAGAAATATTAAAATTTAATAAAAAAATAATTTTAAGATTGAAATAAGATATAAAAATAAAAATAATCCAGACAAAATAGATGTATAAAATTAAGAAGTAAAATGATAAGAAGAATAATAAATTATAGTAGCATAAAAGTAAATTTTTTATGGCGATTATTTTTTAGAATTACGTATATATATATATATATTAGTAATCTATAATAAAATGATAATTTATAAGCCTCGTAATTGAATTATAGTTGTAATTTCTGAATAATTTATAAGTCATGTATTTCTCACTAGTCTTATGTTATACTTTGAAAATACAATAATAAATTTAAATAAAAAGTATAATTTTTTAATTCTTTTAATTGAATTTTTTTATTATTTGCTAAAAAGTACATGTTATAATAGTTAGTTAGGTTACTTGTAAATATCAATTTATTATTTATCATTTTGTTATTTTATTAATATTTTTATTTAAATTTATAGTATCAAACTATCAAATTTCGTTGATTAAAAAAAAATTACCTGAATTTATCTTAAAGATACGAAGTCACAAACCACAACCAACAAATAATCCATTTTGTATTTCAAACTACTAGAGAAATAGAAGTTCTTTAACAATGAAGAATGATTTTATGAAACCAGAGAAATTAATAACTCAATAATAAAGTAAAAAAAATCTCAATTTAAATTTTATTCCAAACGATTATAGGTTTATAAATTATTAAAAACTAAATAAAATAAAAAAAAAATTGATAATGAATGATGAAAAGAAGCCACCAATGACTAAAGAAATAAAATATAGAAAAGCACAAAAAATGATAGAACGAGAGAGAGAGAGAAACGGCATTGGAATTTATTCTTTTGTGAAGATAGATGGTTATCTAATTTAGTTAAAATATTAACAATTAGTCTTTTGTTTTGATTTTAACTAAGAAACCGATATAACCAATCTGATTACAAATTTTTTTATAAATAATAATTTTTATTTTATTTATTAATCAAATTTTGTATTATTTAATTTTTTTAATCACTTGTTCAAATTAAATATTAACAATAGATCAAATTGAGTTGTTATATTTAATATACAATATAAGATTTATTTTGTCAAATTGAATTCCTATATTCTTACTATATTTAATTTTATTATATAATTTCTTTTTGTATCAAATTAAGTTCTTATAAGATGTTGATTTTCTTCATGCTACCATTGGTCAGAATCCTAGTTGGAGATCGAACATTGATGGTCAGCCGCTATTGATTCAGGGATGTTAGCGCCAGATTGGGAATGGGCAATCAACACTAGTTTATAACAGTCCTTGGCTTCCAAATGTCCCCTATATCCGGTCTCCAAATAATACTGGAATGGAGGAGATTTATGTTGCAGACCTTACTGATCACAGTGGCAACAGGTGGGATGTGGAGACTCTTAGTGCCTTGTTTATTTGGTTGGAAATTCAGCTGATCCAGCGTGTCCCAGTGCGATGGCAGGCATGCGAAGATGGTTGGCTGTGGCAATATGATTTGAAAGGCATATTACCTGGTATATTACCTGTTTGTGCAGTTCTAGCTACAAAAGGAATCCAAACAAATGGTTTTTGTGCAACATGTAATCTGGAGATGGAAACAATTTTACATTGCTTAGTAACCTGTCCATTTGCTAAAGATTGTTGGATGTTGTCTAAAGTAGGATGGGCGGGATCCGTCACTAACATTCAAGATTGGATTGATTTTCTTCTGCCTAGGTGTGATGTTGCGAAGCTGTGTGAAGTGGGCATGATTCCGTGGGAAATTTGGTTGGCGCGGAACAGTGTCGTATGATGACAGAAGAGAGTTTCAGCTGGTGTTGTTCTTCGTCGAGCTCGATATCTTTTGCATGATTGGACAGTAACAACGCAGGTGCGAGACAGCTCTATTTGGATTGATAATCATGTGTCGTTTGTAGTTAAAGGGCAGCCGCCACAACATGGGTATAAATGCAACGTGGATGCGAGTTATGATGTGGTTACAGGATAGGCCGGTGTTGGATGGATTGCGAGGAATACAAGGGCGATACAGTGCGTGGTAGTATGCAAAATATTGGTTTAACCTCTAATCCGCAGATGGCAGAAGTAACGGGGGGGCAAGAGAAGCTCTCAGCTGGTTAAAGAATCATAAAAAGTTAATAAAATTAAAAAAGGAAAAGAATACAAGTTCTTGGAGAACTAAAAGGTAAACTCATAATTTTGTATAACTACTTTTACCTTAATGTTTCTAGCAGAACAAGATGTAAAGTTAAAATTTGAGGGAGTGATATAAACCTAATTAGAAGTTTGGGGACGAAATAGATAACTTCTTCATGGACCAATTTCATTGGACATTCTTTGGCTGATTGATTTTATTCCTCTCTGTTTTTAATTATGCACAAAGGGATAAAGAGGAAAAGGAATTATTCTCCATATCTCAGGGATGAATATTATCTTATCCTTCCAAACTGTTCTTCTGAAAAGAATCTTTTCAAACACTCAATGAAAATAAAAATAGCTGTAAAAAGATGAGGGTTTAGAGTGTTGGAAAGAGGAGTTCGGTAGGTTGACCCTCTCTCTGCAACTGCAAATGCTTTAAGCTTTTAAAGACTTGAAATTAGGTCATTTTTGTTGTGCAAGTTGAGATAAAAGTCGTAACTGCGTAGATGGATGGATCCCACTATAGCGATTACACAGATCTGCCGTGAAAGAAGCATCATATTCATTCATTCATCAAATTATTCCGAAGTGGATGGAGCCCTATGTCTATGTGAATGTGGCGTATCATATTCCACTTCTTCGCTGCCCTTTCACCCTTTGTTAGGTCATTCGACTTTGGTTTTTCAGTCACTGGATATTTATGTGCAACCCAACCATTTTTTTTTTTAAATGCAATTCATTAATAATAATATCAAAAATTACAAATATGCAGCAATAGGATTGAAATGATACAAAATATGAACCAGTACTTGAGAAATTACAATATGCTGGAATAGGATTGCCCGATGGGCACATGCTTGGATAAAAACTGGGCCTTTTCGATAGAACTGGCCCGCCCTTCTGTTGAAATTGCCTACGGTAGAGTTCTTGGGCCCAAGTTTATGTCCAATGATATAGTCCGATATATTTATGGGCCACAATCTACTATCGAATATTATGGAATCATTGTTTTTCTTTTCTTTTCTTTTTTTTTATTGGTTGAAACGCATTATGAAAATAAGAAAACACAAATTTTAATCAAAAAACAAAAAAATAATTTTACTGTCTCGTAGTAAATTGAAAGGTCTTTTTTATTTTTAAGTTTAGATATTATTATTATATTTATATTACAACGATTGGATAGTATAGCTTGGTGAAAATGGGCTTAAGCTCATATATGTAAATAGTATTCTTGTGATCGTCGAATAAGTAATACAACATAAATAAATTGGTTGGTAGCTTACATTGATTCCTTGAATATCTTCTTGTCTTTGAAAGTATATTCAATCATGAATTTTTTTTTTTTAAAAAAAAGCATACTTATTAAATTATAAAGTCATACGTAAGAAAATACAAAGCCTAAATCCATATATATATATATTAAATTACTAAACTGTGTTTTTTTGTTCTTATTATTTTATATTTTATTTAAAATGTTGAAAAATTAAAACCGAGTAAATCCCACCTTAAAAAGTACAAAAAAAAAAAAAAAAAAAAACATGTAAGTGTTGCTTTAAGGTTTTTTGATAACATTATACGGTAAAGTTCATTTATTTGTATTTGAATTGGGTAATTTTGTCAAGTCATATTCAATTTAATATTAAAAGATATTTATAGAAATATATTTATTTCCCAAGAAAGGAGTAAAATTTATTATTCTCATATCTCTATATATATATATATATATATATATAATTGGGATTTTAATTACCTGAGTCCAGCTGATGAGGAAGGGGCCTGTGCTGTGTATGTATATATATAGTTAAAACTCTCGAATGTAGAAGTAGAACGGGAGAGGGGAGAAGGAAGGTGATGATGACGACGTGAGCTTTTCCTACGTTTCGTTATCCAAATTCCCTTTCAAGCTTCTGGAACTGGAATCCAAATGGAATTTGAAGTCTTATAAGCCAGACTCGACATTTTAGAAAATAAACGCGTTTCTCGTTTGTAGTTCGGTTACATGTTAATAATAATAATAATAATAATAATAATAAAATAAGATTTGGACGAAGACTTGTCCACGGAGACAGTCATCAAATTATATATATTTTTCTAAGATAATAAAATGACAATTATATATCACCTGCCGTATAAGTAGCCATTAGAGAGTGGACCCACATAATTTTTTTTTTTTCATTTTTCAAATTGCATGTGAATATCATGTTTTCACTGCTCATAATAATAAAGTATTATATTATCAGGTGGCCGGGGCCGTCCATTCAGATGTGCTCCCACTGCTTCAACTTCGCTTTCATTGTCCATAGCTAATTATCCTATTCAAAATTAACTAAAAAAATAAAAATAATTACACTTCTATATTTATTCCAATACGGTAAAATACCTATTGAGAATTAACTCTCATAGCCTGAATATTATTTTTTCTCAAAAGAAAATATTATTTTTTATGACGATAATATTAGGATTTTACAATATAATATTTAATTTGTAAATGGTTTGATATGTAAAGGCTAAGGTAGCAATTATTTTGATAGGTAGAATTTAAACATAATTCAGGTAAAAAAAAATAATAATGAAATAGGTATGTCTAAACATTGGTAGGGTGCAGATGTGTTTTGATGATATTTGGAGGGATTATAATTAGAGTATAGACTTTGGATGCACAATTAATTGGACCACCACACCATCATTTGGGGTTATAATTGTCATTAGGTCAGGCAATCGCTTGCGGCTCGAAAGATACGTGACCAGAATTTGCTACTTCCCCACTTGCTATGCTTTATATCAACTTAATGCTTATTAGTACAGCACCTGCCGGTTTAGCGTCGCGTAGCAGCTAGCTACCTTTTTTTTTTTTTTTTTTTTTTTTCTTTTTTTCATCATTTCATTTCGGACAAAAGCTTATTTCCGAATCCCTTCATTCCCTATGTATACATATTTTACTTATTTGAGCTTGTTTTTGTCTCTATCTCTTATTTTTTGGATATTTGTAAGGACTATTGCTGAATAAATTATAATCATATAACTTGTATTGACCCAAATATACACAGGGAGTAATTCTCAATATATACAAAGGGAGTAAAGTGGTTTCTTTTTTTTTTTTTTTTATATAACTTGTGTGGACTGTCGATAGGGTTTATTATATTTATCTGTGTTTTTAAGAGTTTATATAATTGGCTAAAGACACCTCTATTGCGTGGGCCAAAAAAAAAAAAAAAAAGAAATTGAAAAATAGCCTACATATGTCTATCAAGTAAACGAAAGTAAAGAAGAATTATGGGTAGGAAATTGAAAATTTAAAGGTATGCAGAAGACAAAAAAAGAAGTATTGAGTGAAAACTGAAATTAATTGGCTGCATGAAGCTACTTATTATAATTTCTCTACAAACCCTTTTTTTGTTTTTTAACAAATGGACTTGGCCATCTATGGCCTAAGCTTTTCAAAATCTAAAATTTTATTCTCTGATTTGTATGTGCTCTTTAAAAATGTATAATGACCTGCTCTTTCAAATGGGTAAATTCATAATTATTTTTGAATGAACTAATTTTGAAGTTGTCTAAGCAAAAACAAAAATTGGCAATTTATTTTTAAATAATTTTTTAGGTTTTTAAGTTTTTAATTCAATGAAATGGAATGGTTGATATAAGGAAAGGAATCACCCATGCAATTTTACCCCCAATATTTTCTTTTTTATTTTTTAAATTTAGTACTATTCTTTTTTTCTTTGGATTCACAGTAAGTGATTTATGACTAAAATCTAACATGAACTGTTAGATGAGTTAGGATGGGTGCTCATACATTGGCTCGAACCGCCTATAAATATGCTGGTCTCGCTGAGTGGAGAGTTGTTCCACAGTAATTGCTTTATTTTTATTTTAATTAATGAATTTGATTCTGTATCTTAAAAAAAAAAAAAAAAAAGAGAGAGAGAAGAGAGTACCATTATGCTGACAATTCAAAATTTTAGTGTTTAATCGCAAATTTCTTTTTCGTTTTACCTAAACTATAAGGATGAATAGAACAGAAACGAATTAAAAGAGCTAAAAGATCTCGTACTCTAATCACCTTAGTGTCATCTGGGTTGGGTTAGCGGCGGCGTCATTCCTTGGCAAATGGAACAACAAATAGGGTTCGAAGAATTGAGGTCTCTAAAACCACATTACCTACGGATCACTTGATCCAAAGCGTCTTGAGGTGCAAAACCAAATGCCTTGCTCAGACGTAACTACAGTTTTGAATAGCAGCGCCAACGTTGCTTATGTAGTTCTCTGAGGATAAAGCTTTGCCACAACCATGGTCGGCTAGCTAGGGTTCCATCAGTATGAAAAATTCACACTAAAATCCCCAAATAGTATGACAGTGAAAGAGAGAAATGGAGAAACACAGACAAATTAGCAACGGAAAGGCCAAGAAAGGAGTAGGGAATCGAGCGTTTGGAGGAAGAGAAGCTGACTGGATCTGGACCTCGTCCGACCATCTTTTCTTGCAATTTTGTGAGAGAGAATGAGGTTGGCAGGGAATTGAAATTTATGTCTATTACCAATATTTAATATTTTCTGAAGAGGTGCGGCGAAATTCCCCACAAATATTTAAAATTAGGGCTTTTATTTTTGGTACCAAAATTTTCTTCCCATTGAACTTCAGCCACAAAACACTCATCTCGTGGTATATTGGGGTTTACCAACCCCATTTTTAATTATTAATATTTAGTTCCTGAAATTCACTGTATTCATAATTTCCTTCTTCCTTTTTGATAAATAAAATAAAAAGATCTTTTTTGTGTGTGTACATATATAAATTGTGATTATGGCTAAATAGAAAGAAGAAGTAATCAGCAACACATACCAAGAATTTTGCGAAGTATTATCATGAGTTAACATCAAAAGGCAGAATAGAGGAGGAGGAGGAGGAAGGGAGTAGTGGGCAGCGGTACCCTTTTAGAGCTTAAAAAGCTAAAGCCTATCAAAACCCTATCGAAGACCTCTCTCTTTCTCTTTCTTTTTATTATTACCACTAATAATAATTAAATATATGAATGAGAGAGAGGTCCTGAATCTCATTACTATCCCAGTATTCATTACAGGCACTACAGTAATAATAATAATAAAATGATTTATTGGTAATTTAGTTTTATTATTATACAGTACCAACGTTCAGGCAAACTGTTACGTAGAATAGCATAGGATAGGTATTAGTTAGGACCACAACCTAGAAACCCAACAACAAAACAAGCTAAGACCCAGTTGGCGGTTATCTCTTGTTTTATAATTCTTGCGCTGGCGTTTTGTCCCCTTCTCTCTCTCTCTCTCTCTCTCTCTGTATATATGTTTGTGTCCCAGTAAAGCCAACGCCATACCTCCAATCCATGTTCTTAGGTTTCCCACTTAACCACATACATTACATTTCACTGCTCCATATTTATCCCTACTTACTAGCTTATTACAAAACCCAAAATAAATAAATAAATAAATAATTTTATGAAATTTCTAAAACACTAGCTTTTTTCCGTCAAATATACAAATTGAAGCTCATAGACGCTAAAGCATCAGTCTTGCTACTTTACTTAGGTGTTTATTCCCAAAACCATACTGGTGAAATAATTAATTATATAAATTTTGAAATAATTAAAAATTATGTATCTAATTTGGCCAATTTAATTAGAGAGAGAACTGAAAACGCAGGTCTGTATAATTTGCTAAATGAAGTGAGGTTTATGAATTTGTAACTGGAGTGCCATGCACTGACGAAAAGTGCTAATTAATTAAGAAGAGACTTTGATTATTATATTGTTAATTACGCATAAATAGATTATTTATTAATTAGCCATATGAAGAATCAAGGAAGGGTCACTATCAACTAGTTGGCATCCCTTTCATGAGGACGATAATGGTAACAACTGTCATGCCCCAGAGTCTAGGACTGACTCACTTGTAGCTTAGATTGCTGCACAAATTTCATATGCGAGAGGGGTCCTATGGGTTTAAAATAATTAATACTAAACTATTCAGGACCTTTTTATTTTTTATAAAAAGTGTAATGTAATAGCTGGCCAGTTTGAATCTTCTCTCGTGTAAAAATTATTATTATTTTTATATAATTCATAATATTATTTTGGTTCATTGAAATTTTTTTATATATATATAAAAAAATAATTAAATATTAAATTATTTTCTTTATTAATATATGTATATGTCCACACGGATGCGGAACATGCTACTAATTTAAATAAAATAAATTAATTAAATCTAATGAATTCAATTCCTTATTTTTATAAGATCACAGAAATTAAAATTTATTATTATGTCAATCGTGTATATTTTGTTCGGTCTTTTCTTTTATTTATATGAGGAAGGGTACATCTCTGTTGCAATAAATAAATAAAATATTATTTTGTGAATTTGGATAAAAAGAAATTAGTGAAAAAAAAAAAAAAAAGAAGGTATAGCGAGAATGTGAGGGAGAGAGTAATAAGAGTGGACCCATATGTAAGGTGAGAAGGGCACATGCAAATCAACCAGGTAGCTGAAAAAGAACTTGAAATGGGGGGCGAGGTTACCCAAATAATTCCTTTTCTTGTATAATTGTATGGGCATAAACTGTGGGGCTACATGAAGCCATTATCATGTATAATTGTATATTTATTTTTACAAATTACAGACTCCACAGCCACCACTCACCACCACGCCTACATACACCGTACCGCTCTTCTTCCTCCTCCTCCTTCTTGTTATTTCTTTTATATGAATAAATACCCCACACTACAAGTACTCTACTGGCTCAGCCCCTTCAGTCCTGCACCTCTCAGAAACCGTTGAGCCTCTCTGGCTGTCAAGTCGCTTTCCTTCTTCATTAGATGACACAAAGCCCATAGCTAGCCCCCCTCTCCTCTTTCATTTTTTTTTTTTTGGTTATAAATTTAATATTTTCATGTTCGTATATATGTGGTACCATTTTGATATAAATCTCTTTGCATTTGATCTTTTCTTTCACTATATACAAATTATAATCCTATCTGCCAACCTGTAACCAAATCCTCCATATACATGCATTTTGTTCCGAACCAGTAGTAGTTAAAAATATGATGTTGCTGCATTTTAGTAAGTCTATTTATAAAATTCAAATTTATTAAAAATAAAATGTAATTTAATTATATTTCAATTGTTTTCTTTTATAGGACAAATAATATAAATAATTATTTTGAGTGTCCATCTTTAAAAATGTAAGTGCGATCGAGGTTTGTTTGGCAACATAAGGAGTGAGGAGCATGCTCATTTAGTGTAGGCCACCCTATGAAGTTAAGCCTCTTTTACTTTTGTTGATGAATATGAAATGGAAAAGTGAGAAGATGCAAATCTTTTTTGGGCTTCGCTTTCGCGACATATATCAATGTTGTTGAATTATATATAGCATTGGGATAGGGATTTTTTAATTTAATTAATACAATTTTTAAATGCAAAAATAATTTTGAAAAACAAATAAAATATTTTTCATTTTGTATCTCTTGGCAAAATAGGAGTGATTGGACTCAATAAGTCAATGAAAGAAGTGTTGTTTTGTTTGTTTATGTATATTTATATTTTTGGTAATATATTAAAAAAAAATTTCTTTTATGAAAAGTGAGTGTCAGAATTAGAATTTTTAATTTCTTTTTCACTGTAATAGATACTCACTTTTATGGAATATTAGGCAACTGCTAATTATTTGACACGTGTCCGTTTTCACTGTTTAGAATCCCACCAATTTTCTAGTGAATCAATTACTTATAATAATAATAATAATAATAATAAAAGAAAGTTGCAGCTTTTCGTAAATGTAAAACTGTCATTATCATATTTTTGATTTTTTTTTTGTAATATTATTATTATTATTAATATTATGCTGTGCGTATGGTATGAATTCACATGAGCATGGGATGTATGATCAAAGCTAGTGGCTACTTGCCTATACATAAGACCCTATCTTGGTTCTGCAATTTTAGTCTAATTAATTATTATGATTTATTTTATTTAATAAATACATGTTTATGCTACTAATTACCTTTATTAAAACGAAAGCATACATCTTAAAAGACATGAGGAAATTAAACTACACACATTCTACGATAATTAATCCTTTTAAGGCATAATTAATTATCATATAATATTTTAATTTGAACTAATGCTTAATTATTCGATTTTATAAAAATTAATGAATTTATTTATTTATTTATAAATATAAAACTCTTCATTATTCATTTATAACATTGAGAAAATGAATTCACGTCTAATGCAATTCTCGTAAATATTTTTCTTTATTACTATTAAAATTGTCAAAATTTTCTTTCATTTTTACTTTTTCTTTTTTTTCGAATTTAAATTTATTATGAGCTGCTAATGATTTTTTTTTTTATCTATTTATATCCAGAAAAAACTTAATATTTTTAAATTTTTAAACCCGAATTATCACGTTTCAACTCCAAAATGTTAAATTAAAAAAAATCTAAAAAACCCTCAATTACTTACATAAGATAAGAAGATAAAAAAAAATTAAAAATCCTAACAAATTAAATCCAAACTAAAAAATCATTAAATGCTTCAACAGTCAAAAAAAAAAAAAAAAATTGTAAAGCTAAAAAAAGAATTGATTTATAGTCCAATCAAATGTCATTAATCGTTATCGTATTAGCCTAATGTAGCATTAGGAAAATGAGAGTGGTTTAAATAATACAAATTAATTAATTTTATAGGTTTAACAAACATTATAATAATAATTATATATTATAATTTTGAAGCACATGCATAGCATGAGATCACTCAACTTTATAGTATAAATAGGATGACTTATATTTATTTATGGTTAGAGATATTAATCTAGTGTTTGTATTAAATTTAAACTCGGTTTAATTAATTAATTAATTGAAATATCTAGTCATCGATCAACCATATTTCTGGAGATTGTCATTATCTATTAGTACAACATACGGTGGCTGGAGCTTCTGTCAAAAACCATAAAGTAGAGGATCAAACAGGACCACTTCAAATCAATTCCCACATCCACCTTCTGCACAAATCGTCTTTAACCTATCTCAAAAAAAAATTTTATCATATCAGATTAATCAAAATCAAAAGCTTAAATCATTAACAAATAATTACTTTCATATTTAAAATTATTACCAGAATAGTCAATCTGTGCTTATTAATTTAGAATAATAGAGCTGTTTCTAAACTCTAGATAGAGGATTAATTTATTTTTCTAGGTACATAGAAAATTCATGTACCGTACCCAATTGCAAATGAATTCACAATAATTAAATAAATTTCTAAATACAACACGGGATCTCAACTAATAATCAAATTCCCAATACATATTTTAGTTAATATTGGATTAGATCATATATAGTACAATTAAATAATTTGAAGAGTGCTTTAAAACGTAACCGTTTTCTTGTGTACGATCGAAAACCTTTATATCATGTACGATCGAAAGAGAATTAAAAAATCAAACGATATTTAGATTACACGTAGATTCAATATAATTAGGCAAAGTTATGTAAATAAAAAAATATATAGCATTGATCCTTTCTTTTTATATACATTCTAATAATGATAAATCTGTCTCATATTGAAAATGGAAGAATTAATTAATTAATTAAAACCTAACAAGTTGTGACATGTTCAATCACATGTTACGTCTATTTTAAGGGTCTTCAATTACCAAACCAGGAAGAATTTATTCCCTTAATAACCCCTCCCCTCCCTACATTTTTTTTTTTTTTTGAGAATGGAACCCCCTACAAGTTTTGGCACATATACACTAAAAAAAAAAAAAAAAAAAAAAATTCAGTCAACTGTAAGTGTATGAATGAACCAATCACCAAGTAAGGTAGTTGCTTAATGATATTATAGACATTAGCTTCAATGTGTGCCTTTCCATAGTTGGTTAATATTTAATAATACTATTGATATTATAGACATTACTTCTTTTTTGAGGTTTTAATTAGAATTAATCCTTAATTATTTGTAAATGCTCTAATTAATTATCTGGTGCTTCATTGACAAATTTGTTTCCTAGTGAAAAGGACATGATCGAGTTAAAATAGTAAGACTCTATTGCTCAAATGCGAATAACCAAAGTTATTTATTTATTTGTATTTGAGACTTAATTCAACAAAATTAACTTTTTAGCAATACTTGGTTTAAAGTCTTATCCAATTTTTAAAATTTTAATTATACAATTAGCAATTAGAGAAATGAAATAAGTAAACTCTTTGTTTATCAAAATTTCAGAAAGAATGGAAAACAATTTTGAATAGCTAATCATTTTCAAATAAATGTGAATAAAATACTGCCAAATTTTAAATAATAATAATAATAATAATATTTAATGACTAGTTATCAAAATAATAATAAAGTTTGATTGATAAACCATAGTAATGAATTTTATGAAGGTAAAAGAAAAGATTAGTAGTATGGAAGAAACGGAAAATGGGTTTGGTGTATTGAGTGGATGAAGATGATAAAACAGAGAGTGAGAGGAATCTATGCCACTAGGACGAGAATGAGAATATATATATATAGGAAGGAGGCCGCCACGCCACCAGGTCGGTCTGTTCGCCCTCTTTCTCTCTTTCTCTCTTTCTTTCTTTCTTCCTACTTTTTCTCTCTCTCACTCGTAGCAGGACCAGCACACAATCAATGCCAAGAAAGTCAAAACTCCTAACCTAACCATACAACAATTACACACATATATGCTCTCTCTCTTTCTAGAAAACAACTGGCCAGGCCTCTCTCTTTCTCTCTCTCTCTATATATATATATTATTCAGAAATTCAAAAATACAACAATAATAATTTAGTAAGAATTGTGGTGCTTGTGACTTTGCAAGGAAAAATAATTTGATCACAGTCACAGGAGGCTGATATTGCTCTCTCTAGTTAGTCTTTAGACCAACTGGCTCTTCCCTCTCTCTTCTTCTTTCTTTCTTTCTTTCTTGGGTCTTTTAATTAATTAATTAGTGCAGAAGGAGAAGATTTATACAATTAAACCAAAAATGATGAAAAGGACAAGCTCACATGAGCCGAACCAGATCATTCATGGGCCCCTACGTATTATCCTTCTCTCTCAATTCTCAATTTCATGGGTCTTTCTTTCTTTCTTTAATAGCTGAAAATAAAGCAACCCACATTATGTTTCTTTCTGCTTCATTTAGAGAGAGAAGCTTCGAGGAGGGAGATATGACTTAGAAGAGGCGAAAACCCTCACTCTTTCTTCTCCTGTCGAGTGTTATCCATAGGTCAATCCACAATAACAAAATTATTGCTCTTTCTGATTTCTAGTGAATTATCCACAGCTTGTCTTGTTTAGGGTTTTGGATCACTTGTCTTCTTGGTCAAAGATGAAGGCACCGACTGTTTGGTTGTAATAAGCCAGCTTCCCTTTCTAGCCTCACAGATCCTGAATCCAAATCTTCCAACCGAGAAACCAAATCTTTTACACAGGTGATTAGCTCTTTGTTTTACTTCATTTTTCATAATTGAACTCCTATTCTATACATACCTTTTTCCTTTACTTTCTTTTTTTTTTTCCCCCGATTTTTTCTCCATTCTTGTGGTTGGATTTTTATTCTTAAAGATCTATTTTTGATAAGAAGCTTAAAAATTCAAGGTGGGTCATCATGAACTTTGTTGAACAAGAAAGAGGGTATTGTGACAAAGAAGAACAAGGACCAGAAGAAGAGGAAGAAGAAGAAGAAGAGGAGGAGGAGGAAGAAGAAGTGGCGATGACAAGTAAGCTTCCTTTTCCTTCTCCTTCATCTTCCTCTTCTTCTTCCACAAAGTACAGAAATTTCCTATCCGAAAACCAAAACCTATGGCTTGGGTCATCCAATTCTCAACAAGATTACAAAAACCAAGAACCATCTCTCAATTTTGAAAACAAACTAGAGCTTATGGACCTATCACTAGGAAATGACAATGTAACTGTTAATACCAGTAGCGGCGGTGGTGGTAGTACTGGTCATGAGTCTACAGAGAGAGAACACATGTTTGATAAAGTAGTCACCCCAAGCGATGTAGGGAAGCTAAACCGGCTTGTGATACCAAAGCAACATGCAGAGAAGTACTTTCCTCTCGATTCATCATCAAACGAAAAAGGCCTCCTTTTGAATTTTGAAGACCGGAACGGCAAGCCGTGGCGGTTCCGTTACTCTTATTGGAATAGCAGCCAAAGCTATGTAATGACGAAAGGATGGAGTCGATTTGTTAAGGAAAAGAAGCTTGATGCAGGTGATATCGTGTCGTTTCAACGCGGTGTTGGCGAGTGGAAACACCGTTTGTATATAGACTGGAGACGCAGGCCTAATGCACCAGATCCAACATCGTTTACTCAATTAGAGCTGCAAAATCAGTTACACTTCCCACAGTCGGTGAGGTGGGGCAGACTTTACTCGTTGCCTCAGCCTTTGTCGTCTATGCCACGACCATATGAACAACACCACCACCAATTTCAGAATTTGGGTTACAGTATTCATCAGCAACCGTATCATCATCAGTCTCATCATAATTATCATCATCATCATCATCATCATCAACGGCCGCAGTATTACTTGAGGCCGCAAGGAGGAGCACTGCAAATTGGGACATTATTGCATAATCAACAACAAGGAGGAGATCATCAACCACAAATGGTGATTGATTCAGTTCCAGTTGTTCATGGTAGAAGTGTAGGAAAGCGATTAAGGCTTTTTGGTGTAAACATGGAGTGTTCAACACAAGATGATCAATCTTCTCCTTCTTCGTCTTCAGTTACCATTCCAACAATGATGGGTTCATTTTCACCCCATTTCACTGCAGCAAATTCTTCCTCTTCTCTCCCGCCTCTCCAGTCGAGAGTAGTGGTGGCCTGTCCCGGTAGTGCCCCAATGGCAACGGATACTCAAGCTGACGATCAGTTTCCAAAGAAAGGAAAGACTTCCTTATCTTTTGATTTGGATCTTTGATCTTTGATCTTTGATCACATACATAGAATTATATGATCAAGAGACGAAGAAGCTAGATGCCATATTTTCTTTTTGTTGCCTCCACATCTAATTAATTTTGCCATGGGTACTGAATGTTGATACAAATTCAGTCGTTATCTTTATTTTTGGCTTTCCTTTTCTTTCTTTCTTTCTTTAGTTAATTTGTTTTAGTTATTAGTACATATCTCAGTGTAATTAGCTGAGTTTGGGGCTTGTGAAGAGGAAGAACAAGAGAAGTGCAACAAATATATATACATGTGGAGTTGATGAAAATCCCTTTTCTTCTAATAACTGTGTATACTATAATAATATTATATATAGAAAAATAATTTGAATATGAGCATATTTCCATGCTGTTAAATGATATTGATTGACATTTTTCCTTTAGTAGATCCTGAACTTACCAATAACTGTATACATTCTGGACAGTCTATTCCCAGTTTGTTTGGGTTACAATTTGCTCCTCCTTAGATATCAACTGTACTTGCTCTCTCTCTCTCTCTCTATCTCTCTCGGTGACAGAGGTCATATATTATGGTACATTAGTTATAGAGGATGGATATATGGTGCAAAAGTTTTTCTCTTCTTTTTCTTTCTCTTTTGTTTGTATTACCTTATTAGGATAATGTGCTGGCTATAGCTGCTGCTTGATGGATAGGGGATTGCAGGTAATGTGCAGAAAAGTTGCAGCGCTGTAAAAGGTAGCTTCTGTATTCTTACTGATCTTTAACTTTTATTTATTCATTTATTATTATTATTATTATTTATGTATAAATTCAATGAATTAAATTAATTTACACACTTATGGCTATCTATATTTATCTTTCTCGGTAATTCATGTTTTGTCTTTACAGCCCACGTTTCTGTCTGGATTAATTGAAGCACGCAAAAAAGTTGCTTATCTTGATAGAGATTTCTCAAAATGAGGTATCTTCAACTCTGGATTCCACTGAAACTTTGTTTCAATGTCTTTTGAATCTCACTTTCTGCGTATCAAATTTCTGCATAAGCTCTATCTTTGCATAATGGTTAACTCCTATGTCTTATGGTTCTATAAATAGACTACTGCTTCTATTTATCTCAGCATAAAATTATAGAAGCTCAAATGGTTATGATTCGAAGTGTTTTTCAGCATTTGCATTACTTGTATGGAATATGTAATTGCATAATAAGTTTAAATTTGAAGAAGGATTTTCGTTTCTACTTGATCGGATCGAACTCCCCTTTGATCCCAAAATTTAATTTAGGACATCTCAAATTACTTTCTTTGTGCAGGCACTCTAGAAATTAATTAGCAACTGCAAAGTCATTAACTTCTTTGAAGGAAGCTTCTTTTGTAGCTCCTCAAAGTCCTCTTTTTTTCGGTGGTATGAGAATTTATATACCTAATTTTAAACTTATATATATTAGAAGATTAAAAAAAAATTATGCATAATGCTTTTATTCAGATGACATCTGGTCAACAAATTACGTTCTTGTAAGAACTCAGCAACTCTATATGATTTATTATCCAATATTGATAGAGAATTGTTTTTTTTTTTTTTTTTTGGAATATATTAGGTGAAATGTTTGGCACGTTTGGTTTGAAGATGCAAAAGGTATGAATTATTGTGAAAATGGAGTTATATTTTCTTCCATGGAAGGCATTATTAATAAGTGGACAAGTCGGATCATTTTAGACAACAAAAACGGCATGTGGAGCAGAAGCATTCATCGTCAACCTTTCAAGGTATATAAAGTAGTTTTAGTTAGTGGATGCATTTGCCTTATCCATTTCATTTTCACTATTAATCAACCATAATTAACTAATTACGCCAAAAACTAAATATAATAAAACCCCCGTTATGTAAATTAATTAAATTACTGCATCTAACAATAATATAATTTCATGAGACTAACGCAATTCGAGTCTTATTATTTACTAATATAAGTGAAATTTAGGTACGTACGATTAATTTAAATCTTACCAATATCAAATTTCTTTTTAAAAAAGTATTATGGTCTAAATTATATGCAATGAAATATAATCCACCAAAATTCTTATTTATATACTAATGCTTTATGATTATATTTTACGAAATTGCATATTTTTATTCTCAAGTATATTTTAATCAATGAGATTTTTATCTAACAGTGAAAGCGCGGCTGAGGCTCTTAGATTCAGTTCTCTAGAGCCCCCCCCCCAAACAAAAAAAACATGGTGATACTTAGGACTTCTACTGATGGCAAAACCAAGTAATTAATTATTTTGTTTCATTGGAGCTGGCATTAAGAGCTTTTTTAGCTATGCTAAGTGTAAATAATTATACACTTCATCAATCCGTGAATCATAATTAAGATAAGTGATATTTATATGCACATACCACTAAATTATCTCTGCAAATGCAATATTAATAAAGAAAATTGTTAATTAAAAATTCCAATAATAAGAGATTAATGAAAACATTAGCTCAGTATAATTAATCAGTCTCCGAGCTGTGATATTCAACATCACTGCATAGGTAAGTTTTTTACTATTTTTAGAGTCAGTGTTGTCCCTTCAAGAATCTTCAACGCATGGACTATACATACAGATATGCACACTGCAGAACAGTACAGGAATGGAAGAGGACGCAGCTACTTAAATGATTTCAATTGCAAAGCTTTGAAATTCTTTATATCCTGATATATAATTACCATTTCTGGATGAAGCTTGAGCTGTTGCTTATTTATTGTTGTTGGATGTGTTCAATATAATACTCATCTCTTTTCATAAACTGTTCTATTCTGCCCGACAGACTTATCGGAATCAGTTTAATTAGCTAAACAATGTGTAACTATAGGTTATTACAGCTATAATCATACATCTGTAATGTTTTATTAGCTGACAGAAATAAATTTGCCAAAGTGCATAGAAGAAGAAGAAGAAGTTATGGATGGAAAAGAAACACCCACATGCTTACGCTATCGTATGCCCCTTACTGTCTCTTGCTCGTATGCTACAGTACCATGCATTGACAAAAGAAATTAATGAATTACAAAAACCCTGTCTGCCCATTTCCATATATGTCATTGCAAATTTTATCCCGCAAAAGAAATTTCAGGATTGGAAAATATTATCCTCGCCCAGATGAATGAATTTTGGATACCAAACAAACAAATAGATTGCACTATAAATAAAGAAATTAAAACAAAAGCAAAAATACAAATGGACGCATGCCTTAATTAATTAGTAAGATTTAAGAATAAGAAGAACATGGTCCAATAATTAAGATGAAGATTCATTAATTTCAGTCACAAGATTCCTACGCTCAAAGTCTTGAAATTGAAGCCCCTCCCAGCTCTGGCCTGGCCTATAAAGAGAGTATATAATATAGGTTAGGTTTAATAGGCAATAATTGATGGTAACAAAAGTAGACACACATGTGTATGTGTATGTGTAACTGTAAGGTTAAGGTACAAAAGAAAAGAAAGTTTCTTTTTTTATAAAAATTTTCTTATCGTCTCAAAAAATTTTGCAGGGGAAAGCGTGCAATTCTGTATTGTACAACTAGCTACTATACAAACTACCAATACTATAGTATGGTCATAATGTTGAAAAATTTTTATTTTTCCATGGAATGGAAGGACTGCATTCTTGTATTTATGCATTACATCGATCCAATATGAATAGTACTCCAATCGCATCGCATGCTTTCTTTTCTTTTTTTTTTTTCCTGTCAAACTATACGGCTACTTGTTTATGCTTTCTTGATATGAAAATAAGATGAGAGAGAGAGAGTAGGTAGCCACTGTGTATGCTTCATCTTCTGTATATATGTTGGTTATAGAGTTATGGGTTGCTGCCCTTTTGATTTATTTAATAAATAATTAATATTAGCGAATAATTTTCATCTTTTGATCAGAAAACCAACTGCGAGACTGTAATAAAGTTAATGGGAATGCTTGTTATCTTATACAGTACATTGCCTTCCAACTAACATCAAGGTAGTAAAGATGTTGGAACTTTGGGAGTTCAAAACCCTAAACTTTTGTTGTTTTTTTTTTTTTTCTTTTCCCCCTTAAAAATACGATTCTGATTAAAATATTATACTAGTACGAATTTATTTATCAAAAATCAATGGTTTGTTTCAATAACTCTTACGTTACAGCTGGTCTGGAAAAATTGAAGCAAAGCCCATTGAAATGGAGATGGAAATACTGTCTATTTATTTAAGGAAAAACAAAATCCATTTGCTTTATTGGGTATGCTATGCACGCCAACAAACAGTCACATTTACTGTCATCCTTAGCTTTTGAGTTTTGACCATCAATTTTTATATAGGTAGTAGCTATCTGAATTCATCACTATTTTGATTATTTGCAGTACAAAAATTAAATTTTGAAAAGTTTAGGATCCTCAAATTATAATTTAGTTCCATCCACTGACATTAGTAATAATCCCATGGAGGGTTTAAAAAGTAAAAAATAAACAAGAGAGGAGGAGGAGGAGGAGGAGGAGGCAGAGACAACCACTGTTGATCTATAGATTCTACGCTACTAGAACGAGATGCTGAGCTACTGCTGCTACTACTAGAACGGAATATATAGTATATATATATAATATGCTCTATGTAGCTTATGCGTTGAAGACCATGGATTTCCGTGGCAAATGAAAGAAAAATGGGCCAGACTTGTCTTTTGGTTTTGGGCTTAATTTGCATTGAGGTAGTTTAATATAGGCCCATGATTTATTCTTCGGCTTCAGGTTCGGAGAGAGAAATTAAGAAAAAGAAAGAAGCTTTCCCCCACAGAGAGAGAGAGAGAGGGACGCAGAAGAGATGAAGTACAGATGTGTAGAGTGTGGATTTGCAATCAAAACGCTTTTCGTACAATACTCTCCAGGGAACATTCGACTCATGAAATGCGTAAGCCTATTTTATTCTTTTTTTTTTTTGCTTTTTAATTATAATTTTTACCTTCTCTGTTCTCAATTTTCAATCAACTGTCAAAAGATTGTATTTTTTTTTTGGCTTGTTAGGAGAACTGCAAAGCAGTAGCTGATGAGTATATCGAATGTGAATTCATGGTATTTTTTTATTTTCTGTTAATTTTTCTGTTAGTTTTACCATAATTGCTTATTTATCTGCTATTATTTCGGTGAAAGCTCATACATATTTCTTTGGAAATTTGTGTAGATTATTCTTATTGATTTGATTTTGCACAAGCCAAAAGCATATAGACATATTCTCTATAATGTTCTGAATCAAGAAACTATCAATTCCGAGGTACAAGCGGTTTCCTTTGCTTATTTCCTATCTTATTCATGTGTTATACGCATTGTTGTTGGAATTTGTGAAAATAATATCTTCACAATTGGAAGCTTAATATCTTGATCCAAACACGCTGTAATTTGTTCCATGGAGTGCTTGCATGGGTTTCGCAATGTAATTTATGCAGTTTCTGTTCCACAATCCATACTGGCTGAGTAAACCATTGACAATAATATACTACTTTGCAGGGTTTGCTGTGGAAAACCACCATCATTTTTCTTCTTTTGGATGCTTGTATCCATTTTCAATGAGATGATTTTCTTGTTTTGTCATATCCATAGTTCTACAAACTTGTGATATGTTGTATATTGATTTCCTTAGCAATCCAAGATAGAAGTCTACTTTTGCAGAGAAGTGGGGAAGAACAGGGTTCTTTCTTGAGCTTTTCCTCATCAGTTTGGAGCTCCGAAAAGGTCACTGCTGCTAGAACGAGTGCAAATATCATTTTAGTATTTAACTTTATAGGTTTGGGTCATGTCTAATTTTTTACAATTCAGTTTCATCATTGTTCATTGTAGATAATCATGGATGTCTTTGCTGCAAATATCATGTTCCTCTGCATTATTTTTCTTGCAATGAGGCTTTTACTGAACAAATCAGTAGAATTCTCCAGGTAAACCTTTGCTTTAAAGGTTCTCCGTTTTGTTCTATCACCGTGCCCTACCCCCCCCCCCCCCAAGACAGACAGACAGACACACACACACACACACACACACAAAACAAAAAGGTACATGTCAGACGTCATATAGAAGGTTTGGTTCATCCAATCATTATGTAGATTATCCTCAAAGAACTCTTCAAATATAGATAGATGAGTAGTGAAAACCCTTCTAATAAAGTATACTAAGCATCATGTGGAATAAATTAGGACGGATGATAAAGGTATGGTTCATCCAATGATTATGTAGGTTATCCTCAAAGAAGTCTTCAAATATAGATAGATGAGTAGTGAAAACCCCTCTAATAAAGTATACTAAGCATCATGAGGAATAAATCAGGATGGATGGATAATGACTATGAGATATTTGAGACTCTGACTAATATTATTTACTGATCTATCATGGTCTGTGATGTAGATTCACTATAACCTTGAATCTTGAGATTACTAACTAGAATAGGAAAGTAAAAGGTCATGTAGCAAACCTCATGTAACATGATAATGTAGAGGTATTGTTATCATCAAGTGGAACTACTGTCTATAATCACCGAGGAAATATGGCTGCTTAAACAAAATGGACATTAGGTTTATGATATCCAATTTTGAGTTATTATACACACTGCTGTTTGGAGTTCTGCTCTAAGATTTTCAATCTGGTTTATTTGCTCAACCAAACAGTATAAAAGACGAAACCTTAATCTGACTTCTATTCCTGCATTTTTTCAGGTTTGGAAATCTATTGCTGGCAATCTTTGTTTCGAGCTATTTAAAGATTTTTCTTGTTGCCATGATGGTATAGTTTTTTTAATGATATTAGGCATTTGTTATGGCTTCTACATTTTCACTTTTTGTGATCTTTTGGCCTTGGACTCTAATCTCTATCATCTATTCTACAGGTCTGGGAATTTCCGTCTTCTGTGATTTTCATGATTGATTTATTTGTTTTATCTTCCAATGCAGTGGCATTAAAAGGTCAGATAACAAAGTACTTGGTTTTCTTGGAAAAATATGAATTACTTCTATGGACAAGCTTTTACTATGTCATCATACTATTTATTATCATAATTTGATGTATAGAACTTTGCAATAGTGTTTCATTGTGGCCCACCACCCAGCTGTTGAAAATCATTAAAAGAATGCTGACTTTGCAATAGTGTTTCGTTAGTGCATCGGATAGGACTTCCTATATATTCAATTAAGAAGACTCATTCTTGAGGAAATATCTTCCAGTTGGTTCTCATTGTCTTTCCATGCATGAAAGATGAGTTTCCTTTGGTAAATATATCAAAAGCACTTGACAATTCTTTAGTTTCACTGTTGAAAATTATGGATTTATGATGCTTTAATTTGTAAGCTTATCAATGTGGCTATTCTCGAGCCCTTAGGCATGCAGATTAACCCTTACCCATGGGGTGAAGAGGGAAACATGCCCTTTGCGTCAAGTCTACAAACTATCAGTTGCACAGTTGTTAATATTGGTAGATTGGGACCTTGTTGAAGCTCTAGCAGAATAACTACTTCCGGCAGCAATTGGAATCTTATTTTGTTGGTTGTATCAAGTTATTTAACTCAAAGTCCTTTCAGATATGCAATGGTTTATTTAATATGAAGATAACACTCGATTTGTCAAATTGTGACTGATATCAAGGTGAGAATTGTTTTATTTTATCTTTTAGGTGCAATAGTTCAGATGGTGATAAATTTACTTTTTTAGCCATCCATTGCATTTGCTTATTATTTTATAGAAATTTGCAGGATGTCAGCTCACGGGATTATCAACCTAAAAGAGGGAAATTAAATGGATGGTTCTTGGGTTTCAGGGAAAAGGATTGCAAATGTCACAATTGCTTACAAGATAGTCCACATGGCTGCCATTAGCTCTCTTTCATGTTCTTTGGATAGACCAGAATATGGCACTGTGTTGAAACACTATTGCAAAGTTCAGTGCGTTAGTCATAAAAAATTAACGTTCAATGGTCATTATGAAATATTTGGTACTCAGTTTAAAGGGGGTCGGTGAACTTAAGTTGTTTTTATTAGACCTTTTGATTAATCCCTTTTTAACCTAATATGAAGCAGTGATTACTGAATCGGATCTGAGCAGATGCGTTGGGGCCTGCTTCTGTGCACATGCCGTGAAGTTTCTCGCCACTGAGGTGCCAATCCTGGGACATAGTTAAGACACCAAGACATCTTTGATCATTACTGTATGTTACTGAAGTTTAAGCTTTATCGAGTTAAAAAGATGTTTCCTTTTTTTCTTCTTCTTTTTTTTTTTTTTAATTTTGTATTATATTGTGAAAATTACATTGAATTCCGAATTTTGGAGGTCTGCTTAATTCTTTGTTAGCCTATCGTGTTGAATTTATCCATCCTAAAGAGAACAATTGGCTGTTTTCGTTGAAAGAGGAAAACTATTCTATGTCGTGTTGGATCCGTAAATGCTTTGTCGCGTGTATCAGAAGGCAACGGAAACTTTTAACCTCTACTTGGAAGAGGTTTCATCTTGTAATAGAAGACGGCCGACGCCTCACTATGCCATTAGTTTGCGGAGAATCAAAGTGCATCTGCATAACACAACTCCTTTACCCATATAATATACACAAATTATCATCGAAAAGAAGTTCCATTATATCCATCCCCAACACATGCATAAGTGCATATATATATATATATATATATGTCATCTCAAATACTTAGTATCAATGAAGAATCAGCAACTCCCTGATAGCAGCTATGAGTAAAATCAGCCCTATAATTACATTAAAAATATAAACTGATGGTGGACTTGATCCTTGGCTTAATAGGGACGTCTCCATATGAATGAAAGTGCCTGTTTTGTTACCAGTGACAGCATTATCTCTCAAATTCATAATTGTTTTAGCATTCACGAATTTCTGGTCTTTTTCAGTCATGGCAACAATGTTTTCCTTGGTGGAGTTGGACTCTCGACCCAAATTAAGAGCACTATCATTCTTTCTAGCTTCTCTTGCCTGCAGAAAGAAACCAAACTTTAATTTCATTGCAGAAAACAAGTGCATTTCAAGTTCTCTATGGACCTCAAGTTTAATTCTTACCTTGTGCTCAGGTCTGCCTGACATTTTTTCCTGTAGTTCCTTCTTTACTGTTATATTGCCAGATTTTGTTTTTTGCTGTGTCCGAGTTCTGGTATGAATAAGAGATTCTTTGCTGGCTACTCCAGTACTGTTGATTTCTCCAGAGCTACCTGTTTCCGAGTCTGCTGAGGAACAAGAAGCCTCCATTACCAGAATTTCATCACAATGAAAATGATTCTTCTTCTTCCCACTCCGGATATAATTTGAAGAAGGCAAAGTTTCAGTAATTGTTTGAACCCTTTGCATCTGCCGGTATGCTTTTGAATTGGCTTGACCATTGTTCAAGCTTGATGCTCCATATTGTATAGACTGTAAAAAGACATGAACACACAGATTTTCCAAGAAATGAGGACTCAAATCTACTGCAATGAAATGATATCAAGGCAGCTTAGTAAAGAAAACACCATAAAAGGAGTTTTTTTTTTATTATTATTTTTATAATTACATTTCCGTAGGCAATTTCAGCATCCGTGTCATTAATGTCATCAAGGTACACTCCAATCATCGACTGC
This sequence comes from Jatropha podagrica, assembly GCA_947857235.1. Lineage (NCBI taxonomy): Eukaryota > Viridiplantae > Streptophyta > Magnoliopsida > Malpighiales > Euphorbiaceae > Jatropha > Jatropha podagrica. The sequence goes on along the minus strand of CANUEP010120616.1, from coordinate 107,605 downwards.
GGTGAGCAGGAATTGTTGAGATGAGTGCTTGCATTTTCTTGGCGATTAGAGCTATCTGCAGAAATTGGAAACAAGAATTCTTCGCCACTCTGTTCATCCGGTACAACAATAAATGAATCAGCCATCTGGTTGAGATCCACCTGTAGCTCATTATTGTCAAATTGAAGAACTAAATCATCTGAGTCATTATCAAACACATCGTTGAACATTATATCATCCAAGGAGATGCCTTGTTCTTCTATGCGGATTTGCGGCTGCATTGCAGAGGGATTTTTGAAATTCATCCCATTGCCATTAAGAAAGGATTGCAGAAACTGAGCTGCGTTGACCTAGACAAATAATATTAATAATAAACATGTAATTGTATTAGTCCTTTACACATGCAATATGTATGAAACACAACAATTAAACGCTAAATATCAATATAACATTAAACATTCTAATCTCACTTCTTGAGGGGTTGACAGCTCCACTGGACGATGATCAGAAGCCCTGTTATTATTACGACTGGATTCAGCTTGATCATTGCCTGAGGAATCAGCATTACGATCCCCTTTCTCCTTTAATTTACAGAGAACAAAATCCTTCTGGATGATTTGCATAACCAAATGAGTGTCAACTGTAAGATAATCGTAAACTGTAATCAAAATATTAAATAACAAGGATTAAAGCTGCTGAAACCAATTTTCTCAGAATCAACTGCATAATTAAGGAAATTCAAGACCCATAACACAACAATTAATAGCAAAAAAATAAATAAAGCAAATTCACACCTGGTGAGGAAGGATAGTTTTAGGCTGGTACTCGTGGATGACCCAGTTGGTCTTGATTTCTTTAGGAGCGCCACGCATATAAAAAACTAGAGTTCGTTTCGTACCAATCGTCTTGTTACTACCTTTGGCCTTGACTGTATTTTCAGAGCCGGTAGGTTTCCAGTGTCCAGTGTCTGTTGATCTGTTGAATCTGGGTCGACTAGCGTTTTTGTATTTTAGCTCCCTTTTACAAAAGAAGTACCACACTTGATCATTTGATACTCCTGCAGCTAATCCTGAAATCATACAAACAAATAATTAATCAATTTCAGTTGAAATTAAAACGTTTTAAAGATTCAATATTTATAATTACTTGGTAAATCCCAAGGCTCATATCTGTAGAGATCAATCAGACGAATATCATCATCAACGAGGAAGTCGTATCCATCCATTTTGTGTTTTAGAAAATAGTCGACGAGTTCCTCGTCAGTTGGATGAAATCTATAGCCTACTCTCCCACTCATTTTGTGCAGAAAGACAGCTAATTTGTGGTGATTGCAATGTAGGCGAGTGTGGTTTGACTTGAGACTATCCAAGTCTTCTTCTACCTGATATTTTTTGGTTTAAACATGAGAAAAGGAATGATTGGGTTGGAGAAAACAGCCTCATGTTCCATTGTTTTGCTTAAGCAAAGCCCACCATTTTTGTCTTATTTCTTTTTTATCTTTGATACAATTCTTCTGACTATAGTATATACTACTGTGTAGACTTTAGTAATATATACTATTGTTTTTCTAAAAGAAAAAAAAAAAAAAAACTCAACTGTACATAATCCAATTCAAAATAATAATAACATAAACCAATTACTTGTATACATTCCAAGCACGTGAGCCGTAGCCTGGTGTAATTATTATATGTATAATTTGACAAGAGATGAGGTACAAATTTTGTTTTTCTCTTAAAAAAAACACAGAAAAAGAAATCAAATGTACGGAATATTGATTGAAATCCTAATTATAGAGTGGAAGACATCCATACATCCTAAAAAAGCGAGACCATAGTTTTCATCAATAAAAAAATGATGCCTTTGCCGCCGCCGCCACTACTTTGATTGCGAAATTTTTGGAACTCGTTGATACCTTACTACATTTTGGTGTATTGAATCATTTCATCCTGGGGCTGCATATATAAGAAACTGCAAAATATTCAACAAATTGTACCGTTTCAATGGGACTACCGTCGAAAATACAGTCAGCCCTCGGAAGGAAACCTAATTAGTAAAACAAAAGTACTGTAGTATCAATAGCAAAGCAACTGGATATGGATGTAGAGAGAAGTTAGGACATATTCTGTTCATCAAGGTTGGATATCACCAATATTACCTAACTATTGGCTCCAAACATCATCCTCTACTCAACAGAAAACAGAAAACAGAAAACAGAAAATTATCCTATCCAAGATGGATAGACGATAAATGATAATGTCAGGACAAAATTCTTTCTTATCTATCCCGCTGTAGATCTTTATATTGCAGGCCTTGTGAATCCTGGTAAGAGTTGCATCACTTAGTGAAGAATCAGGATTTCCCTTACAGTTAAAATGAACAAAAGTAGACCTACAACAATATTAACAATGTACACTGATGCGGGAGTTGGGCTATGGATTGACGTAGTCTCTGAGCAAATGGAAGACACCTCTTTATCATTGTCAGCTGCCCCATCTGATCTGACATTTGATTTTTTATTTGCAGATTGCTTGTGTGGTTTGAATTGGCACCTTTTTTTAACTAACAGGTTGAAACCTCTACTCTTACTGCGTTTGGAAAATGTTGGAAATTGTTGAAGGAGGTATATGTAATTGTCTTGACCATGCCCTCCATCGAAGTAGCAGTTAAAATCGTCGTCACGTGAACGCTGTTAAAGAGAAAACAATTTTTTTATTTAATCACACAACAGATAAAAAGATGTAAGAAATCCAAGAAGACTAGAACACCAGTAAGTAGAACAAAGCTAGAGCCTTTGATCTACTGAACGTGTTGCCTTTTCATTATCAGACAATTTAAAAACTACAGAACGTGGAAGCGATCTTTTTCAAGGGATGAAATTGAACTCGATTCGATTTACTCATATGATTAGACATCAAAGCAATACTAGTTAAGTGCACGATCCTATGATGATCATTGAATGAGCTAAACCAAAAAGAATTCAATTTCATCACTAGAGACCGATAGATTCCATATTTTGTAACTTTCTCACCTTAGCTGTGCTTGAAATGCCTGGTCTTATGGCTGAAACTTCATCCTGTATTATGCCCTCGTTGGCTCTGTGCCCGTAAGAACTAGTTTCTCCTCTGCTAACCAATCCAATGTAGTTGATCTGTGAAGGTCCAGCTGCAAATAAGCTTGCAGTAGAAGCCTGCGCCACTGTTTGTAAAGGCTCCCATGAAGATATAAAACAACAAGGTAACTTTGAAGTATCTGCACCAAATACAAAATTATGTAGGAAATTCAAAAAGTTTACAATGAGAAAAATGTGCTTCGGCTAGTGTTTGACCCATTTAAAATTCATGAAAATTTTTCTACTTCACATCTGGAGAGCTTTTAAGACTTAGGGGTAAGCACAGCACAAAGTACTATGATGCTCCTGAAGAATTAATAGAGTCACATACAGTTGAAGAAGTATTCTCTAATAGCTAACTTAATACATACAGTTGAAGAAGTATTCTCTAATAGCTAACTGAAGAATTAATACATTTTTACCTTACCATGGCCAACTTCAGTCTCCAAGTCACTTCTATCCTCGATAAAACCTTCATTCAATAGCTTTGGTGGCCTGAACACGCAAGGGAGAATGAGCTCATTTTCTTCACTGAAGCCTTGATCCAGAGAAAGAAATGAATCCGCCAACATTATTGGATCCACATCATCTTCACTAGTATCATGAAAATTCAACCCATTGTGTTGATTATCAGGGCAACTGGTATGCTCATCGGAGATGTCCTCTATCCTAGTAATGCAGGCACGAGATTGCGGAGCTTGCTCTGCATCAGTCTGCAGTCAGAACCAAAACAAGAAGTTGGCATTATACAGTCCTACTATATTTTCTGATACGCCACATGAAAAGCCAATAACTACTACCTGTACAGCATGATTTTCAACATCAGCATCCACAGGGCGACTAGGTTCACCTTCATCATTGACTGAATCATTAATGTCCTCATCTGTTTTATGCTTTAGTCTACAGAAAACAAAAGCCCTCTGCGCAAGGTGAAGGGCAAAACAATGAGAGCTCATACAAAAAGTATTCTTCCATCAAGTATTAGCACCTTAGCAGGATTTTTTCAATAAAAAGCTGCAGTATATTACCAAATTTACAAAATAGAACAGCATGAACCAAATCCAAAGCATCCAACAAGCTTGGGTAGCAGCTGACATTCTTATATTCAGGTTGATGACCAGATTAGAATGCTTAAGAATTTTCAAGAAACTACTAATTAAAGTACTTCCTGTATGGAGTGCAGCTCATCCATTGGAGCTAAGAGGCAATAGTCAGTCCTTAAAAAGAATGAAAATGAGAAAATTATAGTTATGTGGCACCATTTAAGGCAATATTCTATGAACGGAAGTTTATTAACTTGCAGTTCAATCCAAGAAAATGATATTAACAATGAATGATGCGATTTATCCTGCCAACTTTTGTATCATCTCTAAAACTTGCATACAGTATTAATGCAACATGCAAGCGCACTACACTCTAACAATTTATGGGTGTCGACAAGGTTATGACAAATTAAATGATGCCATACCAGGAGAGATAATAGAATTGATAGGAAAAAAGTGAGAAAAACAAAACCCATTTCTCCTCAATAATTGCTTTGCTAATGACATTTAATTGCAAAACTGACATTAGTTACATCGACATGGCTCATATTTTTGCACATGGATAACGTAGCAGGATTCCAAATATATTAAATAGTAATAAAACACCGCTTTTGCTATGCAACAAAACCAAGTTAGATGAAATAATCGAGTATCACTTGGATAAGATAAAAATGGAGATTTTTTACCCAAATTTTGGAACTTGTGCTTAAAACATTAACAAAAGGTAGAAATTGCCAGTCTTGAAAACAAATTCGTGGTCTAGTATTACCTGTTCAGGAAGGATGGTTTTAGATTGGTACTCGTGTATGACCCAGCCGGTCCTATTTGATTTAGAATCACGAAGTTTAACATAGAACACCAGGGTCCTCTTGCTACCAATCTCCTCCCCTGTCTTCTTAGCTTTAACTTTACGAACCTTTCCTGTGGATTTCCAGAATCCAGACCTCGTTCTCCTGTTGGCTCGTTTACTATGTGAATGCTTGTAATCAATGCGACTAAAAAAATGCCAAACGGGATCATCTGATGATATTCCGGAAAGGTCTGCCAACAAACACAACAAGCAATAAAAGCCGAGCTTGCAAATTTACAAGAAACATAGGTATGAAATAAACACAATAAGCAACAAACAGCCAAGTACACTCAAATTCACAAGAAATTGTTGCGGGTGAGTGTTGCATTACCAGGTATGTCCCATGGGTCGTTTTGGCAGAGATCAATCTCACGGACAATGTGATCAACAAGGGAATCTTCACCGTTCATTTTATGATGAAGAAAATAACTGACAATTTCTTCATCACTCGGATGGAATCTGTAACCCACATCACGTGGAAGGCGAAGCCTTTCTCCAGGAGGATTTGATTGTAAATGGGCATCCAAATGTGGATTCATTATCATCAAATGGATATTCAAGCTCTGTATAAAGGATAGAGCTCACTTAAGCAGCAAGTCACAAAAAGAAAGAGGAATGAAAAAAAAAGAGAGGAAAAACAGATTTCTCCTCTAAGTATTAAGAAGCGAAGGGAGAGCTCGCTTCTGGTTTGTCCTGAAGGACTCGTCAAAGTAGCAAACTTGATGTTTCCGTTCTGAGAAGAGGGAATATATAGGGTTGAATGGTATTGACTTGACGAGTTTCTTGTCCCCGTCAAAGCTTCTCCAACTTACATGCGAAGTTAACCAAACCAAATTAATGGGACCATATAAAGTAGGGTCCCACCATTCAAAAAAACCAATCCGTAAAAATTCTACAATATATATATATATATAAATCAAAACGCAGAGTTGTAGATAGAAAAAGGGATATCGCTGCCTTCATCATCATAACCAAGCACTTTGAGCCTCAAGTAATGATTTACGAATTCATCCTCTGTTGGATGAAATCTGTAGCCAATTCTATCGTCCATCTTTAACACAAACACACACGAACTGCAAAAGAAAATTATAGTTTTGTAATTGACAAAGAAGAGGCAAAATAATAACTAGAAGAAGAAGAAGAAGAAGAAGGCAACAATAATGTGAAGTAGAGACAGCAGAGTGAGTAACTTAAATAGACATATAGAGATGAAAGCCTGAGCTTCATTAAGAAGCTAGCTAGTTGGTCAAGCAACTTGGATTGGAATGTCGTGAGATTCTTTTACTCAATAACGCGTACCTCCTAAACAAAATGTTTGAATATTTTTGTGATCGCCAATGACAAAATGTGGAATATTAAATCATAAAAAGTGAAATTTGGAAATACAACTTACAGTCCAAGGTTGATGTATGGTGGCAACCTTCGGCTTCATCCGACTTGCATTACAATCTTAGCAACTAATAGCAAACATTCTGGAACATTTCCTCGTAACTTCACTTATATATACACACACACTACAATAAACGCGTTATCTCTGACATATAATAAACCATATTAGAGTCCAATGTTGATGGAGACAAGTTTCTGTAACTTCTATTACGATCTTAGCAACAAAGGGGGAACATTCTGGAGTATGGACAAGTTTAAATTTCTTCACAAATTTACTTTTTGTTATATGCTGTTCTATTGCATGTTATGTCGAGTCAAATGGGTCAGCAGATTAAACTTTTTTTTTTTTTTTTTTTTGGTCCCATTGATTTCAGACAACTCTAAATTTTAATTAATTTTAGCATTTTTTAATAATGTGTAATAATCTGTCGAAATGATCAGCCCACTCGGCTGCAAAACCGGTAAGTTTCTAATATTCAAGCTCGGCTCGGTCTACAATGGGCACAGACATATTTATTGTTTTTTTTTATATATAAAAAAAATTACATTCAAATTAAAAACTAAAACAACTAACTGTATTCCCATATCACACTAATTATCTATTTGGAATAAATGAATAATAATTTTAAATTAATTTATAAATAAATTTTAAGTAAAATTTATTTATAAATTAATTTGTCATATTTAGTATGTTACAATTTAAAATAAGAAATTCAATTGAATTTTATAAAATTATGTTTGGAATAAATTTTTAAATAAAAATTCATTTATATTTATTTTCTAAATTCATTGGAGTGTTTAGTTTTATGGAATTCATTTAGATATTTTACTAATTTTTATAAAATTTAGTGTAGTTATATTCAATTTCACGGAATTGAATTTCTAAAATTGAAATCTACTTTTTGTTTTCATTTCAAATACAAAAACATAGATTTCTAAAATGGAATTCACTTATTGGGCTCTAAAACAATATTTAGGAATTATTTTTTTTTAATTGAAATTCTCAAAACGACGCGGTTTCAGTCATTCTAAAACGGGCGGTCTTGTCTTTGAAACCGATTAAAGTTAGAAAGCTTATCTTAGATGCCATAACCACCAAGTTTGGAGGTGGGTTGGGTTGGAATCCGGACTTCCTCCCCACTTCCCACCCTTGAAGGATCGATTATGCCTAAATGGCTATTGCAATTAAAATTTGAGTGGCTATCAACTGGTTGGCGAAGCCAGAATATCAGGACATATGATATGTTCTTTGAACCGATTTTCACAGCATAATATCAAAGCTTGTACAAATTGTATTACCCTTAATACTAATCAATGATTTGCACTATTGGGTCAATAATTTTGAATTAGAAGCAACAATTTATAACACAAAAAAACAATACACTCGGACTGATAAAACACGGAATAAGAAATAACTACAACAATTTATTTTACATTATTAGCTAATGACCCCTTAAATACATGTAATTGAACTACTTAATATTAATTAATTAATTATAATAATAAGAACCCCACTGCATTGCGGAGTTAAGACTGTAATCTATCTCATTATAGCCTTCAAATGATGCCACGTGTGCTTGAAGCTGAGAGTCTTCCTGTAGAATTAAAATATGTAAAATTTAATTCCTACCGTTTTCTAATATAAATTTGATCGAGAAAGAAAGGCATGCATTGCTATATCTGACCTCTGTTGCATTATTTCCAGAAGCAGACGCCATAGTGGTACCGGGTTGGCTTTCATTCACGGTTGGAACATCGTCGTCCTCGTCATCATCTGGCCTTTTCTTTAATTTGCAAAGAACAAAATCCCTCTAAAAAATAGTTGACCGCCACCAACCAGAAAAAGAAAGTTAGAACTAATGTACTTAGGAAGAAAATGATATCTAAAAAGAAAGAGTTGGGATACTTACGAGAAAATTAATATTACAGAATCAAAAGTACATCTATCTAGTAAATAACATTATAGTTGGTTTGACTATGACTTGGAAATAGACATAAACTGTAACTTGGACATTTCATATATCTATGTTCAGAAAGGGAGAAAATACCTTGATTCTGAAGTTGAAATTGGGATGATATTCATGCATAATCCAGTTGGTCCTAACACCAGGAGAACGACCTTGATGATAAACCAGTCTCTTTTTTATGGCACCGTCCTTTATTTTCTGGTCCTTGCCGGTAACTTTCCAAAATCCACCTCTGGTTGTTCTCTTGGCTCGTTGGCTATTCGTATATTTGTAATTGCGCTCACAAAAGAAATACCACACTTGATCTGCATTCATCATTACTACATGCAACAAGTTAATGTTCGTTAATTCAACATTTTTCAAGCGGAGGAAGAAAAAAAAAAAAAACCAACAAACTATAACCATAGATTAGAATGATGGTAGCTCACGCGGTAGCTCCCATGGCTCGTAATCTAAGACATTGACTTCAGGGATATCACTGACTGCATTGTCATGACCAAGCACTTTATGCTTCAAGTAATAATTTATCAATTCATCCTCTGTTGGATGGAATCTGTAGCCAATTCCAGTCTCCATCTAATGCAAACACACACTTTGGTTTTTGAATTGCTAATAAATAGAAGAAGAAGAAAGAAAGAATGAAACAGAGACAGCAGAGGAATTAAGAGCTAAGCAAATAGGTTGCGTTTGTTTGCATGAAGGTAAGGAGCTTAAATAGTCAGAGGGGCTCCTTCACTAACAAGCTAACGGAGTTCCTCAAATGACTTGGATGGCCATGTCATTATGTTATACTCTTTTTCTAAAAAACGCGTATCTGTGTCATAAAAAATATTTGGAGTAATAATTTTGTATTGATGATGAAATATTTGGAATATTAAATCAGAAAAGTGAAATTTGGAACTCTACAACTTACAGTCCAAGGTTGATGGTGGCAGGCGAAAGCTTCACCAAATTCTATTACAATCCTAGCAACTAAAGGGAACATTCTGGAACATATGCAACGCTACCTTAAATTTCCTCACAAGTTTACTTTTTGCTATCTTCTGTATGTGGTTGCATGCTTTGTCAATTTAAGTCAAATTGGTCAACAGAAAAAATATATATTTATTATTGATTATTCTCCGTCCCAGCAAGAAGCCCATTGAATTCGGACCGCTAGTCATTTTTTATTTTTTATGTATGCTCGCTGAGGAATTTTAGTTTTAACTTGTCTATATGGCCTGATTAAGGAAAAAGCTAATTCTAATATACTCATTTCGTCCCATTATATATATATATTAAGAATTTAATTAATAAAAGATATTTTTTTTTCTTTTTAACCCTTAAATCATTCAAAAGAATAAAATTCAATTTGATCACTAAATTTATTTAGTATGACAAAATATTAATTTTGACTTTTCGGCTAATTTAACCATTCAATTTGTATAAAATAATTAAAAAGATCTAATTTCACTTTTTAGGTCAATTCAACCCATAAACTTATTTAAAATGATTAAAAAAAATTTGACATTTTGAGCCAATTTAACCTTTAATTTTTTATTGTATTTACAATGTGAAAATCATTATATAAATATTTATAAAAACTATATTAAGATCGAGCTGACTAATTTATTAAAAAATTAATTAATTATAAAATATAAAAAAATGATATATAAAACTCTTTATCTTGATTGATGGTTTTGAATTTATAAATATATATTAATTTAAATATTTTAAAATTGATCTCTATTACTGAGTTATTGCTTATAAAATTATTTTCATATTGAATAAATTAAAATTATAATGCATGTTAAATTAAATCAATCATTTATAAAAATAAAAACAAATTCAATAGTTAAATTGGCCTAAAAAGTAAAATTAGATCATTTTATATAAATTTAAGAGTTAAATCGGCTCAAAATGTCAAATTTAATATTGTTTATCCTGCTAAATAAATTTAGAAGCCAAATTAGGATTTGTTCCCTTATTAAAATATTAATAGAAATCATTGGTTTAAAACGAAGGATCATAAAGGTTATTGCTAATAAATTTAGAAACTTTGAAAATAATTTAAAATATCTAAAAAAGGAATAATAAGTAAATAAAATAGAAAAAAAAAATATTTGATTGATAGATAAAAAGATAAACTACCAATAATAATTTGAAAATTAAATTTAATTATGAACACATGTAACAGAGGACGTATTACTCCCTTCACTTCCAATTGATAGCCACATTTTTTATTTCATCGGAATTGAGAAAAATTAATTATTTTATGTTGGAATGTAAATTTGCATGTATTTTTTCTATTATACCATTACTTTAATATGAGATATACTCATTAATTTATTATTGACCTTTTACATTAACCAAGATTAATTAATTACTTACCGCTAATTAAGATGAATTGGAAATGGCTAAACTCTAACAAATGCTGGCATTTTCAATTTTCAAAGTGACATCGAAAATAAAGAGTAATTAATAAAAAATAAGAAAGTTACTTTTAATAAGTAACATTAAATATGAATAGAATATAGATGTACAGGGTAACATCTTATTGAGCCTGCACCTCTGTTATGTATCATTTTTGAGCTTTGAGTTTGTAAACTGTGTTACTGATTACTTAACAAAATGATAAGATGTCCAGGGTCATGGAAAAGCCCCTGTTCCAGAACCTATTCCATTTGGCAGAGAGGTACTCAAGCTGGTGTCAGAAAGGCATTCCACTGTCCCGACAGGTGACTTCAGGCTAACTTCAGGCTCAAATGGGACATATTCAGTCTCAAACAATGCATTCATTTGATCAAAAAAAGTAGGCGGACCCTGAAATCGCAGAGAGACTTATATTTAGTGCATGCAAGTCTTAATTTGCCACTCATGCATCATTCATAAAAAACAAAAACTACCTCTGAAAATTTAACTTCTGCTGTATTAATTTCAAAACCACAAGCAGGAGATATCATATCAGTCATCTCATGTGGCTTTTGATTTCCACAATCAGGTCTTCCTGCAATACTCCATTCGCCTTCTTCAGAGAATAAATTATCAGTTTTCTTATAATTTTGATTTCTAATACCAGTCATCTCATCTGGACTTTTATCTTCCACATCCGGAGAGAAATTGTAGCCTAGTTCACTTTCAAGACAAGCAGAATCACGGGTCACCACAGTTTGATTCGGATTTCCTAATTCAAATGCCACCAGGCAACTCTGTTCACCTCCATCATAGGTTGACATAGCAGTCATCTCATTCAGATTATGATCTTCAACATTAGAACCAACACGGTCAGTTGGTTCACATTCACCATAAGATGAATTAACGGTAATCACACTTCCACAAGGAGATCCTGTAGTATCCATTTGATTTGGTTCACTTTTCCTAATCTTTTCATCTAGCTTGGCCTTTAATTTACAGACTAGGAAATTCCCCTGTACATGATGAAGCACAAAACAAGCAATTAACTCAAAAACAGTGTGAAATTTTATCACAAACACCATCAGCCAGAAAAAGCAAATTTCTAAAAGCTATAAGCAGATTAAGTGATCCAACTCTCAAACAGGAAATACTAGAATGATCAAGCCACAGAGAACAAGAATTAAAGTAAATGTAGGCCAAATTGGACTAATTAGACTTACACCATCAAACAACTTCAATTAGCTAGGGTTATTTTAAAAAAAATTCAGATCAGCAATCGAGTGACAGCCAAACACATACATCAAGCAAAAAGTTTGAGAAACGCTAGGGTTACCTGTATTGGTACTTCATATTCGTGCATTATCCATTTAGTCCTGACAGGCTTAGGATACTCCTTTTTGTAAAAAACCAAACTTCTCTTAGTACCGATAACCATCTTTTTCTTCTTTACTTTTCGAAGCTTACCAGTGGGTTTCCAGTACCCAGCTTTGGTAGTCCTGTTGGACCTTCGGCTATATGCATACTTGAAATCTCGAGGACAGAAAAAATACCACACTCGATCATCTGATTTGATCTTCGATTGACCTGCACAATGAATAATCTTTAATTAATCTGACGTTAAAACCTGAACAAGAAAAGAATTGACGAAGAAATCTATATAGTTACCAGGAAGATCCCACGGTTCAAAATCACAAACTTTAACCTCAGCAATTGGCAAATCAAGATTGTGATCACTAATTTTCAGATTCAAGAAATGAGCAACTAATTCTTCATCATTTGGGTGAAATCTATACCCAATTGGTTTGGGGCGTACTGTGCTTGTCATGCCTATACTAACACAGCCAAAATAGGAAAGTAATAAAAATTTACAGATTATGAATTGAATGACCTAAGAATTTCAAATACATAAAGGGAAGAGAGAGTATTAACTGAATCTGAAGCAGAAGACGAGGCCACAAAAGTGACAGAGAGAAGAACCATGTTCTACTTACTACCTACAAGTCTCCACAAAACTCAATTCCCATAATAATAATAATATTTATAAATAAAAAAAAGGCATAATTTGCTTAATATAATATTATAAAAATATAATTAAAAGAACCATAATACGCCTAACGTATAATAATATTCAAAATCAACAAATAAATATTTATTCACATCTAAAGCCATATATATAATGGAATAAGAATCAAGGCTTCTTCTCAGTGAAGGCAAGAGGAGGCGGACCCCACTTCCACGTCAACCAAAGATTATTTACACTCAGAGTCCTAGTTCGGATTTGGGAAAGTAGGAAAGTACTGCTACCTCGTTAGCACAACGGTGCCACTTCACCTCACTCCAGTGCCGAGAAGGCGAATCACAGACTCACGGTCAGTCTTCTAGTAAGAATCTGGAATCTTCTACACTAATCTAGAACTTCATGAAATAAATAACTTGCAACTGGCAATTGTTTTATATATCTTTTCGTTTATTGCTACCGAAATTTTATGAAATTAAAAAAACACAAGTTTCAATAAATAAAAAAGAGTTGTGCGGCCCATTGGACCTTCGATATATTGTTAATACGCAAAAGAACAAAAGTTCAACAACACTGGACAGGCCTCAGAGGCCCAATAAGCAAACCATATACAAATAACTTTACATAGAGAGGTGTCAAATACAAATCCCTTCTAAATTTTAATATATAATTAATATAATATCGGTGCTGATTTCTCATGGAATGATTCATCTATGTGAGGAATCAAACTACTGAAGCGCCTGTAGAGGTGCAAGGTCAATAGACTCGATACTCATTGACCCATTCCATTTCAGATCCTACTCCACCGAAGACAGAAGTGTCAAAGCTAGCAGTGTAAGAGCCGCTTTCACTAGGGCTCGTAAGCTGGAAGAATCTGTTATCTTCTTCTAGCTCAAGCAATGCTTCCAGCTTCCCAAAATAAGCTTGCAGATCTACCTGCAAAAATAATCATTCGGAAGGGCGTAAGTTCTTAGCTTATTTGTTATTAAAGACTAAGCTCTGTTCGGAGGAATGCTGTTTGTTACCTCTGATGAAGTAGTCTCTGACGCATTACTGTCTAGATTAGCAACAATCGAGGAAGTTGACATATCAGTGTTCTCGCATTGATTTTGATTTACAAAATCTGGAGATGTTGGTGCTAGAAAAATCCATTCACCCTCATCAGAGACAGATGTATCATTTTCCTTGTTTGGATTTTGATTTTCAAAATCCCAAGTCAGTGAGCAAAATTTATCATTCACATAGGTTGACATAGCAGTCATCTCATTCGGAGATGCCACACGGATACTTGGTTCACATTCATCACAGGATGAATTACTTGTCATCTCAGTCAACTTCAGAGTTTCAATATCAGAAGAAGAAGCTGCAGCAACTGTCTTGGCCTTCTCAGCATCAGGCTTAAACTTTAATTTACATATAACAAAATTTCCCTGCACAAAATAGTAAACACACCTTTTGAGGACATATAAAGCTCATAATTCTCATTAATCATAGCTAAACTTTTCAAATCACATTATAATCCGGAAAATTTATTCATGCACTAGAGTAGGAAGTAAGAACATCACCTGTATATCATATTCATGCATTATCCATTTAGTCCTAGTTGCTTTAGGACGATCTTTTATATAAAAAACCAAACTCCTTTTTGTACCAATCTCTTCTTTCTTATTATGTTTGTCCTTCACCTTACGAGGTTTGCCGGTGGGCTTCCAGTATCCAGCTTTAGTTGTTCTGTTAGATCGACTACTATGTAAATATTTGTAATCACGAGGGCAAAAGAAATACCACACTTGATCCTCTGAATCAGAATTAACTATACCTACGCATAAATAAACATTTTTCATTAAACCAATGTCACTAAAGCAAAAAAATAAAAATTGGAGGAGATATGTATGGTTACCCGGAATATCCCAGGGCTCAAGGTCACAAACTTTAATATCAGGGATTTGCATCGGATTATCATCATCCCCAGAGATTTTACGTCGTAGAAAATAATTAGTCAGCTCATAATCAGTTGGATGAAATCTATATCCAATCACCCAATTCCTTGGTTCTACTAATTTTAGACTTGCCATGGCTAACCATGAAAGAAAAAAACAAGATTAAATAAAAACAAAATAATAAAACTGCGATCTTAGCAAATAAAAATTTACTTACCAGATGAGAATTCGTGTTTCATTCGTCTTCCTAAAATGGGAAAACAAATGGGTCTGTATGAGACAAGGAATGCTTTTATCTTCGAATAAGAAATGAAACAGAGAAAGAGAAATGACTAGCAGAAGCAGGGGATCCAATTTAGGGACATCTGAAGAAATGTTTGCGTTTGGAAAGAGAGGAGGGAGTTTCGAGTATATATAGGTGAAAATGGTATTGGCAAGAGAATCTGAATTCGAAAAGTCACTACTTGGTTGACAAGCTCTGGAAAGTCGCAACTTCGCTGAGAAGTTGGTCATAATATTAGATAAAAGGGCCAAATATATTTTTCTGACAAGTAGACCCTACAACCCGAAACGCGTCTAATTACTTGTTGCAAGTCGTATTCAGCTTCTCAGGTAAGTCGTCTACTTCTACAATAATCTGGAATATTCAGTAGCTGTACCTGCACGGTTGTTCTCCTGTATCAAATTCATTTCACAGCCCATGTTACCCGAGCTGATGATACGAATTGAGTTTAGGGATTTTGGGCTTTTGATTAAATTTAATGAGGGAATTCGCTGAGCAACCACATCGATTGGTTAGGGCTTCCACGGCTAAGCGTTAGTAGTGAAAGGTGCATGTTCAATAAAACCCTTCTGCAGACTCTGTTTTTTGTTTGATAAAAAGACGACGTTTGTTTTTTGTAAAGGTCCAACGCCAGTGAATTTCAGCTATTGCTCAACAATTTCTGGCATGCGAATCAATTTCCATACGGATATCTTTTTTAAGATTATTATCTTTCAGAGGAAAAACATTACAATTCATTCACTTGCTTTAGTTTTTTCAGTTTCAGAAAATCCCTCCAGGTTTAATTACTGAATAATAAATTTTAAGATGACATTAAAATAATCATGAATCTCGAAAAAGAAAAGAACAAAAGAAAATAAATACCTACCCTAATCCGTTAGCAACGCAATCCAATGTCGAAAAGTATATAGTATAAGAAACGAAATGTTAACTTGAATTATCACTTAAAACTGAGAATTTTTACAAGAGGATGAATCCATACATATCCAGACAATAAAAGCTATTAGTTCTTGATACAATTATACCTTCATAAACAAGATCAGGAACAAATACATGGAAACTATATAAGACTTCCCCTTCAATAATAATCAGAGAGGACACAATATTCTAATCATAACTCTAGAAAGAGTTGGATCACTTTCAATAATCATATCATTTCTATAAATAGATAGATAGGACGAAAGAGGCCATATTCTGAAATATGAAGCGTTCAAGCCTGAAGCTTGAAGCTGCAGATGTGAAATCAAGTTTAACTTGACACATCTTTCATTAGCCAATCATTGGCTGGATAAACCATTGATACAAAGAACCATACAAGTGGAGCAGTTTGGTTCCTACTATAATAGTCTGCCTTCCTGATGTAGTTAATGCAGAGCAGAGGGCCGTACCCTCTTTAAGACATACATATACCAAGTCTCCAGATCTAGTAATATTACGTTGTTTACTGCACAGGTAGTAATCATATAGAAACACAACCCATTAACTAGTTAAAATAAACACGAAGGTAACCAAGGAAATATTACTTTGGCTTTCCTTGGTGTGAATAGGTTGCTTGCTTAGATGCAGAATTTAGTCAGTCTTCTTTTTCGAAGAATGCTAATACATCTTCCACCAGTTGAGAATCTATCTGCAGAAAGCATCACATTATCATAAGTTCTGAGTTTGCTTCTTATGCCTCCCAGAAACAAAATTAAGAAAACTGCACCATTTCTCACCTCAGGAAATATAGCTTTTCTTCCGTCAGAAACCATCCCAGGACAATTATCTTCAAGGATTGGCCTCTCTGTTGTATTATATTGGGTTTGTAACATAGCTTCTTGGGAATTTGAAGTCATCAAGGGGCTCCGACAAGTAGGGATCAGATCTGTCGTCTGATACTGACGTTGCGCTTGTTGAAATGTTATTTCTCCAATATTAGGAGCCACACAGGAACTCAGATAACCTTCTAAGAGTGACACATCAGTCTTCCCATATGGATTTTGATTATCAAAATCAGATGGTGTTTCGAAGAGGGAATTCCGCGCCCCTTCTGCAGAGGCTGGTATGTCAATGCTCTTACTTTGGCTTTCCATGGTGTGACTAGGTTGCTCTGGTGCAGAGTTTACACAGTCTTCTAGTTCAAAGAACGCTGTTAGTTCTTCCACCAGTTGAGAATCTATCTGCAGAAAGCATCACATTATAAAAAATTCTGAGTTTGCTTCTTGTGCCTCACATTAACAAAATTAAGAAAAATGCACCATTTCTCACCTCAGAAAATGTAGCTTCTCCGGCAGCAGCCATCCAGAGACAACAATCTTCACGGATTGGCCTCTCTGCTGCATTATATTGGTTTTGTAACATAGCTCCTTGGAAATTAGAAGTCATCAAGGGGCTCCGATAATTGGGGGTCGGAATATCTGTCACCTTATTCTGACTTTGCACTTCTTGAAATGTTGTTTCTCCAACATTAGAAGCCACATAGGAACTCGAATAATCTTTGTGGAGTGACACGTCAGTCTTCTGATGTTGATTTTGATTATCAAAATCAGAAACTTTTTCCAAGAGGGAGGAGCTCCACACACCTTCTGTAGAGGCTAATATGCCGATGCTCTTACTAGGATTTTGATTTTCAAAATCCAAAGCAACAAGGTAATTTGGTTTACCTTTCTCATAAAATGACTCGATAGTAATTTCATTTGAGTTCTGATTTTCATCAAAAGTCACGGGACAAATTGTTTCATATTTGTTGTTCATTGAAACAATAGTTATGTTATTATATGAATTTTGATTTTCTAAACCAGAAGCTGCTGAGCCACTTGGTTTATCTTTCTTATACGATGGCATAGAGGTCATCTGATTTGGACTATAATTTTCCAAATCATATGACATCAGGCATCTTGTTTCACAATTATTATACGATGAGATACAAGCCATATTATTTGGATTATAATTTTCTAAATCAGATGCCATCAGGCATCTCATTCCACCTTTGTTAGAGGATGAAGCATCTGTCATCTGGTCAGAAATATGATTACTGAAACTAAATAAGCTCCCTGTTTCACCTTGGGTACAGGTTGAGATAGGATTCATCTCAGATTGACTTTGATTTTCAGAATCAAAAGCCTTCAGGTTACTTAATTCACCATTCTCACAGGTTGCAATAGCAGGCATTTTATTGGACTTTTGATTTCCTAAACCAGAAATCATATGGTTCCTAATGCTAGGTTCACCTTTGCCATAGGTTGAATTAGCCATACTCTGCTTGGAGTTTTGATCTTCGAAAGCAGAAAGACAAGCTGAAACTGAAGCCACATTAAAATCTGATTCACCTTTTCTTGCCTTCTTTTTTGTTCTTGGCTTCTTGCAACTTGGTTCTGCTTTCATTGACCTCTTAACTGCTTTTTTCTTTTCACATGGATTTTCCTTTATCTTACAGAGAACATAATTACCCTGCAAAGCGTATAATAGTGAGTTCATTCTGCAAATTTTATGTTCTACATTACAAATCAGTAAAATGAAAATTTCTAAGCACTGTAATTATTGGAACTTCGGAGGAAATAATAGATCAAACAGGGAACATAATTGATGTTAGGGGTTTATATAACCAGAATCTCAAGAAATCAGTATAGCTAATTGACATTAATGTAAGCATCCTCATTTCACTTTCTATGCAGGAAAAGCCCATCGGCTATATTAAAATTCATTTGCAAAAAAGTTTTCCCCGTCCATGGTCATGGGGAGAAAAACAAAAAATTTCCCTGTTGTAAACAATGGCCAAGAAAATTTTCTATCCTATGTTTTTTCTTTTG
This sequence comes from Jatropha podagrica, assembly GCA_947857235.1. NCBI lineage: Eukaryota > Viridiplantae > Streptophyta > Magnoliopsida > Malpighiales > Euphorbiaceae > Jatropha > Jatropha podagrica. Next base: position 88,846 of record CANUEP010120616.1, on the reverse strand, counting down.
GGCCCAACGATACCATAAAGAAATGCGCCTTGGATTATGAAACAAAATATCATTTTTCATTGAAGAAGTAGTATTTGAGTAGTTAATACATGAAACACAGTGTTAGCAATAGCCAATTACCTTAACAGGTGAGTTGAGTTCTGCAGTGAATTCATACTCGTGCATGACCCACTGAGTCGCGCCTGGATTATGGAAAACCAAAGTTCTCTTGGTTCCAATCTCCTCATCACTCCCTTCAGCAGTGACTGAGCGAGGATTGCCTGTGCTCTTCCAGAATCCTGTCCCCGCCTTTCGCAGTACACCATTATTGCAATGCTCGCGAAGAGAGAAGAAAAACCACATTTTATCAGGGGATTTACTGTTGGAAAGACCTGTACACGCATTCATCCTTTTAAGTTTAATTGATCATTAAAACAATAAAAAGAAAGAAAAAAAGAAACAGATATTGGAGGAGAGCTGCTTACTAGGTAGATCCCAAGGGTTATAATCACTTAATTTAACCTCACCGATGTCCAAGCCATAGATAGGATCGCCACGTCTCTTCAGCTTCAAGTAATCACCAACCAGTTGTGTATCGGTCGGATCAAATCTCCACCCAACAGGCAGTTTGTGAAGGAATAGCAACAGTGAATTTTCCATGCCTTTTAACAACAAAAAGAAATTAGAGTTAGAAACAGCAATAAAAACAGAACTAGAAACGAAAAGTACACTCACCGGAGGTGGAGAAGAAGTGAAAAGCCAGCGGAGGAAGATACCGCGAATCAGAGGAGGAGGATGATCTAGTGAAATGTAGCAAAAAGCCAACAGGTCCAGTGGAGTGCGAACATTTTATTCATTTTCAGTCGATGAGATTGACTCTGATTGACTGCAAAATATACTATCCAGTCCTCCATGTTGTCCACAAATCCAAACATAAAGAGTAGTACTGAGTAGTGACATGCAACTACTTCCTGATGAAGGTAGCGAAGGGATTGGATCATACAAGTATGCTGTGGCTCCCACCACATTTTTAGAATATCTATTTTTTTGGTATTTAAACATTATCAAAACACTGTACAATCTGCTTGTTGTCTTTCTATTGTCTTGCGTTGTGTTATGAATACTCACTCTATAATGTTCCCGCGCTTTCTTAAATCCTTTCTCTTTTTAATCTATTGGAATAATCCGCCAATTATATTAGCTCATTCAATTATTTTTTCCAATGTTTTATTGATGTGTTGAATCGAATGTTTCGCTTCCACTAAAATTTCCCGTCACCGCACACTCTCTCTATAGTCTATATATAGTTTTTCAAACTTCATTTTTGTCATGGCTCCAAAAGAAACAGAGATTGACATGTTTCTTAGAATCGTTGTGTTGATTAATCTTTTAGGTTTTTTTTTTTTTTTTTTTTTTTTTTTTTTTCTAGAAAATCCTTCCAGGTTTAATAATTATATGATAGATTTTTAAGCCCGCAACACATGTAAAATGAAATTGTAGTGATTCTTAACTATCATCAACGAAGTGGCCATGAATCTCCGAAAAGAAAAGAACAAAGGACTAACTTCATTAGCAACCCAAAGTCTGTATTGTATATGCAGGAAAGACCAACTCCAATCATCACTTGAATTGAACTGTTTATTCAGAAATTTTACAAACAGAGGATAATGATATACATACCCAACGAACATAAGCAATTAGTTCTTGATACAAGCATACCCTCACAAACATGTGAAGGAACTAATACATGGAAGCAATATAAGACTTCACATTCAATAATCATGACATGGTACAATAATCTAATCATAACTCTGGAATAAGAGTTGCATCACTTTCAATAATCGTGACATTTTTATAAATATATAGCTGCAGATTAAGAGGAAACAGGCCATACTATGAAATATGAAGCATTGCAGCCTGAAGCTTGAATCTGCATCCGTGAAATCAAGTCTAACTTGACATGTCTATCATTAGGCAATCAATGGACGGATAAATCATCGATGCAAGGAACCATACAAGTAGACGTGCTTGGCTCCTACCCATAATAGTCTTTATTTGATGCAGTTCCTGCAAAGCAAGGAGAGATACCCTCTCTAGACATGCATATACTACGCCAAGTCTCCAGTTCTATATATTATGATGTTTACTGCTTTAACTAGTAATCATATAGGAACAAAACCTAGTAACTTGTGCAAATTGACACAGAGGTAACCAAGGAACTGTTACTTCAGCTTTCCTTGGTGTGGATTGGTTGCTCTGATGCAGAGTTTAGGTTGTCTTCTAGTTCATAGAATGCTATTAGCTCTTCCAACAGTTGAGGATTTATCTGCAGAAAGCATCACATTACCATAAGTTCTGAGTTTTCTTCTTATGCCTCACTTTAACAAAGTTAAGAAAAATGCAGTATTTCTCACCTCAGGAAACATAGCTTCTCCTCCATCAAAAGCCATCCAGTTACAATTATCTTCAAGGATTGCCTTCTCTGTTATATCATGTTGGTTTTGTAAGGTAGCTTCTTGGGAATTAGAAGTCAACAAGGGGTTTTGATAATTAGGGGTCAGAACATCTGCCCCCTTAGACTGACTTTGCGCTTCTTGAAATGTTGTTTCTCCAACATTAGAAGCCATATAGGAACTCGGATCATGTTTGAGGGGTGACACATCAGTCTTCTCAGATTGATTTTGATTATCAAAATCAAGAGATTCCAAGAGGGAACTACACACACCTTTGGTACAGGATGATATGTCAGTGCTCTTACTAGGATTTTGACTTTCAAAATCCAAAGGATCAAGGAAACTTGGTTTGCCTATATCATAAAATGACTTGTTAGTCATTTCATTTGCAAAATAAAATGATTCATTAGTCATTTCATTTGAGTTTTCATTTTCTAAACTAGAAGCCATTGGGCAACTTTGTTTACAGTTCTTATAAGATGACATAGCTGTATTCTCATTTGGATTATAATTTTCCAAACTAGATGCCATCAGGCATCTTGTTTCACCCCTGTTATGGGATGAAACATCAGTCATCTCGGAATAGTTTTGATTACTGAGACTAGAAGCTATTATGCAACTTGTTTCACCTTGGTTGCAGGTTGAGATAGAAGTCATCTCACGTTGACTTTCATTGTCAAAACCTAAACCCTTTGGGTTACTTGATCCACCTGTCTCATAGGTTGTAATAACAGCCATCTTTTTTGAATTTTGGTTTCCTAGACCAGAAATCATGTTGTTACTAATGCTAGGTTCACCTTCACCATAGGTTGAATTAGCCACAATCTCCTTCAATCTTTCATTTTCAATAGCAGTAGCTGAAACTGAAGCCATATTACAATCTGATTCACCTTTTCTTGCCTTCTTTTTTGCTGTTGCCTTCTGGCAACTTGGTTCCACTTTCTTTGACCTCTTAACTGCTTTTTTCTTCTTATTTGGCTTTTCCTTTAATTTACAAAGGACATAATTACCCTGCAAAGCGTATAACAGTGAGTTCATTTTGTAAATTCCATGTGCCACATTACAAACAGTTAAAACAAAATTTCTAAATACTGTATTACTAAACCTTCTGAGGAAATAACAGAGCAAACAGGAAACATAATTCTGTGAGTGTTTTATACAACTGTTAGAGTATTAAGAATCTTCTTAATTGCGTTCAGTAGTTCCAAGAATAAATGAAGAGTTTCTTGATGCAATTAGAATTTCAAGTTTCAAAACTAGAATTAATCTCTTTGTAGTTACAACTTACAAGTGTAAGTTTCAAAACTAGAATTAATCTCTTCTATTCTTGGTTTTCTACCAATTAGGTGTTTCTTTCAATTTTTTCTAACAAATAGTGTCGCAGCATCTGAATCTAACAATGGCAAAAACGCAAGGAATCGATATAGCTAACTGACATAATGCAAGGATTCTCATACTATACAGGAAAAGCCCATGGCTATATAAAAAATCATTTCCAATTTCTTTCAAGTAATAATTGTAAATGTCTGATTTTGCCTCATTATAAGTTTATAACAAGCAACAAGGAAATGCATATTTTTTGTAAGTCTACAGTTCTACTGGAATAGTGAAAAAGGAAAAATTGAACAAATAATTCCATATATAACGGAGGGGCATAAAGGTGGAAGGAAACTTTTCCCTGTGGGTTGCAAAACACAAGGAAAGTTTTCCCTTTCCATGATCATGTGGAGAAAAACAAAAGCTTTTCCCTGTCGTAAACAATTGCCAGGAAAAGTTTCTATCCTGTGTTTTTTCTCTTGGCCCAGTGGTACCATGAAGAATAAAGATTTAAAGTAGTTAATACTGAAGCAGTGCGTTGCAATACCCTTCAGAAAAAGAAGAAGAAGAAGAAGAAACAGAGTGTTGCAATTACCTTAACAGGCGAGCCAAGTTCTGCAGTGTACTCATACTCGTGCATGACCCAGCAACTCGCGTCAGGATTATGGAAAACCAAAGTTCTCTTAGTTCCGATCTCCTCATCACTCCCTTCAAGAGTGACAGAGCGAGGATCACCGGTAATTTTCCAGTATCCATTCCCCGCCCTTCGCTTAGCCTGTCCGCTACTATTGCGGTACTCGCGAAGATAGAAGAAAAACCATACTTTATCGGTGGATTTATACTTCGACAAACCTATACAAACATTCTTAATTAATAATAAAAAAAATAAAAAGAAAGAAAGAGAGAAACCGAGATCGGAGAAGAGCTACTCACCAGTTAAATCCCAAGGGTTATAATTGCAGAACTTAATAACCTCAACGATGTCTGAGCCATCGATAGGATCACCACACCTCTTCCGCTTCAAGTAATGACCAACCAGTTCTTGATCGGTCGGGCCAAATCTCCATCCAACCGGAAAGTTTTGAGCAAATAACAGCGGTGAATTTGCCATGCCTTTGAACAGCAAAAATTGAATTGGAGCAGGAAACAACAAGAGAATTTAAGAACAGAACTAGAAATGAAACATACACGCACCAGAGTAGGAGTTATTAGTCATTCCTCTTCCTAAAATAGCAGCAGGAAACCAGAAGAAGAATGAAAGAGAAGGAAATGTCCGTCAGTGGAAGAGGAAGCTCTACAAGAACGGAGGCGAAGCTAGTTCCAGCGAAGTATCAAATTTGCTTTCATTTTCACTCGCACTCCAAAATTCACTTTCTGTATCTTTTCTACCGCTGAAGCGACTGCTATACTCTACTACTTGTAGTAGAAGAAGCGATGAGTCATGAGTCTGTGTCACTAATTCACTGTTCCATGTTTATTCATTTATTTTATTTTATTTGTGCACCCCTTGTTGAAGAAGGGGTAGCCAAAACCAAAGGATTACACTTCAGAACGCAATATTCCGTGGGCCCCGCCACCAAAAAAATTTAATAATGAAAATAATATTAGAACTACTTGCTTCTCGTCTTGTGTTGTGTAATGAATAACCTAGAATATTCCAGCGCTTTCTTAATTTTTTCCCAAGTGAAAAATACGCTGTGCATTTGTTTATGAAAGACAATTAATTAATCAAACGGTCCAAAAAAATTGGCTGTGGCCCGGCAACTCACAATTCAAATGTAGGAAATTGTCTTCCTCCGTCCATAAATCTAAGACATAGTTGATACAGTCATAATGGAGGGGGTTTTTTTTTTTTTTTAATTTCATTTTCAGTTGAAAAATCCCAAATTATTACGAGAAAAGGGATACTTCAGTTTATCATAAACTTACGCTTTTGACAACACAAGGATTCAGAAACAGAACGGCGTGCCCAGAAAATACAAACACCCAAGTTCTTGATACAGTTAAACCTTCATGGACAAGGAAAGGAACTAGAGCTGGAATTTATACAAGATTTCCTCCACATATCTGTAGAATAGAAGATTATAATCTAACATTGACTCTTCTGGAATAAGAGCCTCATCTCTTCGTATGACACCTGCATGAGACGAGAGTTGCGTCTCCTTGAACAATAGCAGCATTTCTATGGGAATAACTGGTTCTGGAGACATAAGGCCATGTTAGGAGGATTGCACCTTGGAATCACAGATGCTAAATCAAGTGTAACATTCAGATTAACCATTGATAATTCAGATCAACATTCAGACTTCATCTTAGGCTCTTAGTTTCATTCTGATGCATTTAACATGGAGCAGAGGGGAATAAGCTACCTTCTTGGACATAAATAGACCATACTGAGTCCTCCGTTTCTTGTATTATGTTTTCTAGTCTCAGTGGGAACAGAATAAGAGCATATCTTTTTCAAATAGGCCTCCAAACCCATTGTTACTGGGGCCTCGTTTTGTGTAAATAGATTGCTGTGATGCAGAGCTAATGCCACTATCTTGATCACTTACTGCTATTAGCTATCCGCTACTGGATAATCTATCTGGAGAAATAATCAGCATAAATGAAGCATAAGTTTTTGGAGTGCGCCACATTTTTTCACATGATCAAAATTAACAACAGTTCAACAAGCATGCCATTTCTCACCCTAACAAATGTATTATCTTCTACACAAGCATCCACCAAGGAACTATGATATTCTTTCAGAGTTAGCATATTCGTCTTCTTAACTAGACTTCCTACTTTTCGAAATTGAAATATATTTTACTTTTAAACAAGGCAATTTGTCCTGTGTGGATTTTGATTTTGCAAATCAGATGTCATTATTGAACTGATTTTGCCTTATGGAACAAGTGAACATTCATAATAATTTGACTAAATTGAGAATCTTGGTTAAATTGATTAGAAAAATCAATTTCTTGATATGAGCAAGTAGTCTTTACATCTTGACTAAATGGAGTAGTTGAACACCTTGACTAATTTATGCATTCCCAACACCTAGCTAAATTGAGTAGTGGAACATCTTGACTAAGTTGAGAATAATTGAGTATCCGAAACATCTTGATTAAATTGAAAATAATTGAGAATAACTAAGTATTTGAAACATTTTGTTGATATTTGGAATAATAAGCATTAACGTTTTGACTATTTTGAGAATGAGGATCATCAATACCTTGATGAACTGAGGATAAGAAACATCAACATTTTGACCATACTGAGAACAAGATTCATCAACACCTTGATTATGATGAGGAAAAGAAACATTTTGTTGATAACTTGATTCACTTTCCTTATAAGTTGAACTTGAAATATTTTCATCACGGTTTTGATTTCCCAAATGAGGAGCCATAGGGTTGCTTGGTTCACCTTCACCATAGGCTGAATTAGTTGTTATCTCCACTATATTTTCATTTTCAAAAGCAGAAGCAGGAACAGCATTACTTATTGATAAATCTATTACTGCCTACTTACTTGGTTTTGTATTCTTGCAGCCTAGTTTGATATTCTTTGACTTCCTATTTGTTTTGTTTTTCTCAGAACATGGTTCCACTTCGTTTGAATTATTATTGTTTTGCTTTTCTTGGAACATGGTTTGATTCTGTTTGACTTGTTATTCTTTTTGTTCTTCTTATTTATCATTAATTTACAAAGGACATAATCGCCCTGCACAAGCACAGAAATTATCATCTCATTGAGTAGAATGCCAAGTTACACATTCTAAACCAGCAAAAGAAAATTTTGCAAGCCGAAATTTTGATGAAATAGCAGAACAAACAGAAGTCACAACATCAAAATCATAGCAAGAATTTACACCATCACAACTAAAACTACCAAAATAACTGAAATGTAAGATCAATTCATGGGTCTCAAGATTTTCCTATGGAAGGAAAAGGCAATTGGCTACATAAAATTCACACCCGTATTTTCTAGCAAATAATGATACTGTAAATTAACTTATTTTAACACAGTCTAACAAGCAATGGAGTAATTTCCAAATGCAATGCTTTTGCAAACTGTGTGCCTCCCGTAGGACAACAAAAGAATGAGAGAGAGCATTTTTACCTCAGTCAGCAAGTTGAGATCTGCAGTGTACTCATATTCATGTATCACTCATTTAGTAGGCTTCGGATCATGGTAAGCCAAAATTTTCCTTGTTCCAATCTTCTCATGGCTATGCTCATTTATGACCGAGTGAAACTTACCCGTCCATCTCCAGGAACCATCCATTCCTTTCCTTTTCCTTTTTGCCCGTCCATTTTCCAAGTAAAACTCAGGACGGCAAAAGAAATGCCACTCTTTGTTAGGAGAGTCTGTACAGACCGACATGAACATATCATTATAATCGAATTGTAAGATAAACCCAAATAAAACATGTTATTAATAGTAATTACCAGGTAGATTAAGAGGATCAAATTTGCATAATTGAATTCTCCAAAGTTGAAGCCGTAGGCTGCAATAGCATGACCAAGCCTCTTCTTCTTCAAATAATGATCAAGCAGCACAAAATCGGTCGGATGGAACCTCCGTCCAACTGGTAAATCCGGTGGCTCTGACTGCAATGGAACTTCCATATCTTTGAAAGCTAACAAACAATTAGCAGAAGAAAAAAAAAAAAAAAGAAAAGGAACCATCGAGCAGAGTAGGTGACAGAAAGAGAAATTTGACTCACCGGAGAAGTTTGTTTCACAGCTCCTCCTGAACAGAATGAAAGCAAGGGGTAAGGGTTTTTGTTTTAGAAAAGCCAAGTCCGAATGAAAGAGGTAACGGGAGATGCCGGGTGTGATTGAATGATTGTGAACATCTTTAGGCTTCAAATTTCACTATCTTGAACGTGCAAAATCAGTCCAAAAGAAGCGATAGAGATGACTTATTTATTGACTCACTGTGATCTCTGTTCACAACTTCTTGAAGAAGTTCAGTTGAATTACAAGTATGATGTGGTTCCCACCCCCCAGATCATTCTTCTGCTTTATTTTGTAATTTTCCAAACACAGCCTTAAATATATAAAGCAGAGATAGTCTCCTTGCTCTTATCTCCATTGTCTTGCACGTAAAGATCCCCCTCAGATGACTGAAACTGAAATTTCCAGTAACAGAGCAAAGAGAAATACCATTACGTCACGTGTCATTATCCAGTACTGCAATTGCAAGGCCTTCTATCAGGATAGATTCAATTTGGACCAAACTCTTTAGCACGTGTTTTTTAATTCAAAAGCGGCCAGCTCAAGATGTATTGGGCTCCAAGCACAAGTCCATTAAACCCACCGCTATTTTTTCTGTTCTCTAGATGCCATTTACATACGTCAACGTCATGGAAATAATCTGATTTTAAAAAAAAAAAAAATCATTGAAACAATCTTTTTTATGGAAATCACTAATATTCTAATCCTGTCCGTCTAATTCATTTCAAAATTTAATCATAATTAAATTCTTTAGCCGCATGTATGTTTTATGAGATCAAAATTTAAAATTATTTTAACATATTGAGCTAGTATTGTCAATCAATTACAGCTCATAAATGAATGAGGATTGTGATTAATAAAGAAGACATTATTATTATTAATACTGCAAAGAGAATCAACGTGCTAAGCATAAACATCATAGCCAAAAATGTCAAATCGCTATTTTATGGCTGAAGAATTTAAAAAAAAAAAAAAAAATTAATGTGGCTTTACAGTCCAAATCTAAATATTAGTTCGCTGCCTGAAAAATTTGGCTGAGGCCAGACCAAAACTATATACACAACTTTTCACTTGACACAGGCAACCCAAAAAGAGAGATCTATGAACTATCACAGTTATTTCTCCATTTACAAATCCTGGATTCTACTCTACACGTCATCCACTAACTACCTGCTGAGACCCATGCATTATTACTGGTGAAAACACGACAGTGAGTCGAGCATGATCAGAAAGACAGTAATTTTCAGGCCACATCCCTTTCTCTGCTTCCCGGGGGAAAAGAACTGCTTCCTTTACATTTAAACCAGTAATTTCTTCTATTTCCTGCTCTGAGTCCTCTGTACTCCACGTACAACTTTCCTCTTGCTCTGGACATGTTGAGTTCCAAATCTTCAGCTGAAATTGTTAACCATTTTATTATTAAAGAACATACGTACAGCTTTGTGGCAGAAGAGCAGTTATAAAACGGATAAAAGTAGGACACTGGCTCGTGTACAAAATTCAGAAGTCTAACATAAAGGCCCATTATTTAAATATTTGTACATGGCAATTTCTAAGCTTAACAGCTGACTTCTAAAATAAATAAAGGAAAATAATAAATTAGTCCTCAGGTTATAGTCAAATTAACACAAAAAGAACTCTATTCCTAAAAACACAAACATCCTTAATAAAAACTTTCGACCCACTAGTTCTTCATACAGTGCTATATATATATTTATAGAGATGCTCGTTCCAAAATTTCTGAAATGCAATAATGGAGGGCAATGAACAACAGAATTTCAATAGTAAACATAAGTCGGGGATTTACATACCTTAAATTCTTTATAATCAACAACGCCATTTCCATCAATATCTGCCTGGAGCCACAGATCTTTCACTTGCCGATAACTCAGTCCATAAGGAAGACCAAGCAAATTTACCTGTGTAAGAATAGCAGTAAGTCTATATTCAACTTGACTTTGTATCTTTTACCAAAAAGCAGCTCACGTGAAATACCTGGCGGAGTCCTTCACAGAAAGCTGAATATGCTATGAAACCATCAGGCTCATCAGCCTTTAAAAATGCAAATGCATCATTTTCACTCAATGAAGCTCTCAAGAGATGATACTGAAACCAAGAAAAGTTGCAGCATCATAAGTTAAAAGCCTGAAATGATTAACTATACTTCAGAACCAATATCATCACATTATATTCTCTGAACACTTCTGCTCAATAAATGCAATAAGCATAATATCAGATAAATTAGTTTACGGGACTTCAGAAAAACTGGACGATACATTGACTAGTCAACTGGAATTCTTTGTAAAGTACAACTCATTTCATAAATACCCCGTTGTGAAGTAAAGCAGTACAAATTGTTTTAAGTGAAAATTCTCTAGAGTCCCATGCTGGAGGGTTACATAGAGATTAAGTTGACAGACAACAAAAATATATTATTTGGAGGAAGATGACGTTTCCTTCAGAAACTAACTTTAGACAAAAAAAAAAAAAAAATACATAAACATCCTTACAGAAAGCAACCATTTGGGTGTCTGTCAATTTGTCAAGTTCAAAAATACTAAATAATTTTAATTGAAACAGCCCACAAACTTAAAAGGTCCAAAAATACTGTTGTTAGTTGAATGACTCGATCCATTCCTTTTTCTTCTTGGAACATCAATCAACAACAACAACCACCACTGATGATTGATCTCCTTCAGTGAAGATATTCTAACTTATTTGGATGGAAGTGCAAGAACAATGCAGCAAGGAGCTAAAACTAAAAGCCATAGAGCTGAAACTTCATCAAGAATACAATAGGACCGCACAAGTAAAATATCAAGCATGCTTCGAGAAATTATTTTGACTCACCTTTATTATTCCAAATACTGCTTCAGCCCAACTTGTTTTCAATGATTTCCGTGATTTAATAGGATTACGAAGCCATATGAAATCAACGCCACATATGTTACCCCTATGATTTCTGTGGCTCACCCACTGAGGATGCAGAAGGGAAATGAAAGCATATTTTTTGTAAGCAATCTGCATAAAAACATTATTGTCATCTAGACATACAAACTGGAAGAGACCTGACCTTATGAGCATCTGCATCACTGTCAGTATACTGATGAGCAATATCATATGATGAAATGAACCCTTGAGACCTAAGGAATTTGTAAACATGCCCACGCTTGCTTCCGTTCCAATCACTGCAAGCAGAAAAACACAAACAAGAACGAGGATTTCCATTTTCAGAGATTATGCAAGGAATTATCTTCTTTGTACAAACAAGAAAATGAGCATACCCACAGAGAATGATAGGCATATGGCTTTTTTCGTTTTCTCTCTGATATGTTTCTACAGACTGCAATATTTTGTAAACCTGCAACACCAATATCAAACCTTGAGCAAAAATATTGACAATAACATATCCCAGGGAGCCCAGAAAACTTGCAAATTATGGAAGTTATGACAAGATGAATCTACCTGATGCAATCTCACAATAGATAGACTGGAATCATGAGGAAACAGCAAGTGAGTATTCACAATAAGAAATTCCTGCGGAGCATTGCCTTTTCGATTTTGTGGAAGGGGCACAGTTGACTGAACATGTAATAGCTGAGCAACACGGTCTCCAAAGTCATTGAAGAGCAACTCATGATAATTTAGAACGCTAAAATTGTCCTTATGTACAGCAGTTAAGAGGCCTGTAAAGTAAATAAAATTTATAAGCCATATATCAATAACTTAGAAACCTAAACTCAATATTGTACCAGCAAGAGAATAGAAGATTCTGTATATAGATGAACTCTTGCATTGAAAGTGAAAAAAGAAAAAAAAGAAAAAAAAAAAAAAAACCACCAACCAAACTTCAGGGTAAATGTAAAATAGAGGAAAGTGTTCTTGTGAATTAAGAAAATGGAGGGCAAAGGAAAATTTTGATTCAAATTAGATTGATTAGAAGAGAAGAATCCTTCCCTTGAATTTCATGGGGTACTGAAGCCTGAAGGTAAAAATTCACTTGTATGAGGGACAGTCCAAAAACACACGAATCCATCAAATGAGATCATGCCTGGTTTTGTTAAATGGTCAGGGTCATATAATGCAAACATGTATCAACAAAAATAAGAGAAAATTGCTGCGGCAATTCTCGAGATATTCAATATTGATATTCCATTCTAACGTCCAAGATAAAAGTTAGCCAATATCAGTGGATAAATAATCGGAGATTCACTTGTTGAAATCGTTGCGAACGTGCTAAAGAAAAATTTGCTGTAGTGATGAAGAAGAAGGGTATAAAGTGAATATTCACGCCAAGAAGAACATTTACCATCTTCACGTTTATTGGTCCGCGCAAGCTGGAAGGTGATATATCCTGCATCACGAAGCCTTTCCTGGTACAGATGCACGAGTTCCTTATTGTCAATCCAGAATTCCTACACGCAAAACCCAAAATTTCACAAGAAATAAATTAATCACCATCTTAACAACAGACAAATTTCCTTTTTCCCATTAGAAGGTCAGATTTACTGCGTTAGAGAAATAAATAATCAAAATATACCCACCTGGAGACATATAATTGAAGATCTTTCAAAAAGCAACCAATCCAAAATGCTCTGGTTCCTGGCAAACCAGAATGCCCTGGAATCGCTTTCACGTTTATTTTGATCCTGTTCCAAAGCAGCATTAGAGTGTGTGTGTGTATATATATATATATATATCTGCAAATTTAATATGAAGACAAATAAAGGAAATTGAAATTAATGATAATTTATAGTTTTAAGAATACCTTGTTATCGAGTCGCTTGTAGCAGGGAGCCAGGATATTGAAAGTGGTGCAAGAAATGCAGGGATCTTCTGTCATCATGGTTGAAGACAAGAAGCCACCGGTGGTTCCTGAAATCGACCCAGTTAAAACATCAATTTCATTTCCACTAGAATTTAGGTGCCCCATGCTTGAATTAGCGTTGGACTGCACAACCGCCACCTGTTTCAACAATTTAAACAAGAAACCAAAAAAGAAAAAACCAATTCCAGCGAATTAAAATTCGGTTTCCTTTTCAACCGTGAATCTACTGCCCACTGAAAAAAAGAAGGAAACTTACCATTTTAGAGCACTGGCCAGTTAAGGAAAAGGAAAAAAAGCTAAAAGAAATATAGCACCGAAAGGAGGATTCTCGAATAAATGCGATATTAGCAGCAACTTGTGGATTGCGAAGGAGATGGAGATCTCATAACAAGTGAGTCTCGCAGATTTTATAGAGGAGATGGAGAGTGGAAAAGTTAAAAAGCCATGGCTCGCTTAGATCCATGTCGTTGTCGTGCCCGTTCCATAGCAAAGAGGGCCCATGGCGGTTTTTTTAATCAATTACTTGGTTTTTGTTTGCCCAGATATACAAGCTGCGGGTATAATAATAATCTATGGCCGGTCCTATTGTTTGATTGCTTTCAATAACCGTCATTCCTTTTCGCTTTTAGCTTTCGGCCGCAGTTTTGTGTAACTTTATAGTAACTACTGACTCGAGCACATGAATTAAATTAAAGTAGACTTCTTTCTTAAAAAAATAAATAAACAAAATGGACTTTGTTAGTTATCATAATTCTTCATCACACGAGAATAGTTAGATTTAGATTTAAATTTATGTAGTTTTTTTATTTGGGTTTACCATTTTGTTTTAAAGGAATTGCTGTTTAATTATTTTAAATTAACTCAGCATAGCAGTAATTAAATATTTAATGCTGTATTCTAAAAAAATATAATCTTTATACTATAAAGTAAATATATTTAACCAAAGAGGCCCAGCCCAATTGCTTACAAGGATTATATGTGATTCGGTTACAGCTTGAATGGAGATAAGGTGAACACGCACCACATCTGTCTCGCGTCTGCCACCCGTAGATTGCACATCAAATGATGGGACTTGAGAAAATTAAATAGCATTAGCTATATGTAATAAAGTTTGTTTCAATTATTTTAGTAAAATCAAATAAATAATTAATATTATATAAATAGAAAAAAAACAAAAATATCAAAATTAATTTAAATACAGGTAATAAATGCTACATCCAACATTTTTTTTGTTTTGTTAAGACGTTGTCTTCGCATGCATGTTCTCATACTCTGCCTAAAATAAATTCTTCATTAAAGAAATCAAAGATTTCGACAAAACGGAACTTTAGCTTCAGAGATTTTTTTTAATAGCTCCAGAGGTTTAATTTATTAATTTATATGTACATTGTATAAAAATTTAGTAAATACATTAATAATCAATTTAAATTCTCGAGATGTGATACCATATATAATTTTAATATTTGTACATTTAAAACTCAAATTCAAATTACCATTATCGCAAATAATGACATGTTTTTCTTTATTGCAACTCAGTTTAATATTTACCATTATTGGATTATACTAAATAATAATTTATTAAAAATAATAATATAATTAATGACAACAGTGAGTAAAATAGTAATATTTAAATATTCGCGAATTTTCGAATAGTATAGGTATATATCAGGGAAAGCAAACTGGAGTGAGCTGTGCCTCACTTATTTTTCAATACTAATTAAATAATCTACACCGACAGATGTCAGGAAATATGATGAATAAATGAAGAAGAAAATGTTGGTATGTTTCTTTTACGATTGTTGCGTCAGTGACGTTGGATTTGCCAGTTTGCGTCCGCGTTTGGCTGTCGGTGACTTTAACAGTCCCGTGATTCCTTATGCCGTCTTTAGTTGCCTTCTTCTCTTGTGGCAATTCCTTGATATGGTCAAATCCCTATGACACCGAGGACCTTTTTATTAATGTATCTTAATTTCCATTAATCTAAATAATTTACTGGTATTATTTGTAAAAATCAGAAAATGGTCAGTAAAAAATTTAAATATTTCGAGGATCTGTCAAATTTATTTATTTAATTTAGTAAAAATAAACCATTTTCATTACAGCGTAATAGCGGATTAAAAAATAATAAAATAGAAAATAAAATAATGACGTATAATGATACTCAATAGTTGAATTGGTGAAAAATAAAAATGTAAGATAAATTTTTTATTATTATTATATAAATAGTAACTTTTCATCTATTATTTTTTATTTTTCTCTCTATTTTGAAAGAAAAATTATACAAATTAAAATAAATTTATTTTTCACTTTCCTTAGTATTTTCCTTCAAACCAAACAATACAATTTAAAATTGTCATCCATAAAGATTGATCGAACGATCGGCTACGACCCTGGAAAAGTAGAATTTTTTTGGCCCAAAGACCGACTGATCCCTTGAAATTCGAATGATGGAAAATGTTTTCCTTCCGTAAAGGGACATTTTCCTATCGTCCAAACAAAAGACGGAAAAATGCAATGCGCAAATCTTCATCCCATGATTTGCACCGATCAATTAGTATCACTGTCTTCTCTTTAAGTTATGAACAACCACAAAGTACAATTGCATTGGAAACATTTTTAGTCAGTTAAATTAATCATTTTTAAATTAATGGTTCTTTCTTCTTCATTTCATAACACTGCCTTGAAGTACAAAATTTATTGGTTAATCATTCATTAGTAATTTGTCTAAGAACTGTTCGAACTGATGGTTACTGGTGCTTGTGATTCTACGTCACCGTTTCCACCTTCTTTGACCAAGCTGCAGTTCATAACACACTCCTTCGCCTCGTTGCTTTTACCCCACAGGAGAATGTACAATCCGACCACAACTACAATAGATCCTATAACGCTAATCCATTATTAAAACATAAAATTATGTCAGAACAATTTACAAATTATTGAATTTAACTTTAAAACTAAATATAATTAAGAAAGGAAATGGCAACCTTCCAAGGTAAACTTGATCATGCAAGATAGAGAAATCAAATATGGCAGCAAATATCTGTATGAAAGGGGTGAATGCCGCTGTAAATACTGGACCCCTTCGTTTAACACACCAAGCCATGCCTACATAGCACAAACCTGATGCTACCGTCCCCTGCATTAACCAACGGACACAAAATTGTTTAGTGATAATATTTCATTACCTGCAATTCAATTCCAGAAGACAGAATAGAACTTACAGAAAAAATGACGGTTAAAATTTCTAACTTCCCCTTGAGAATCCAGGCGCTAATGTTCCTTTCAAGGATCGAACTTATGGAAGCAGATTGGATTGCACCAAAGAGGGAGAAAATGGCAGTGCTAGAATATTGACATGGATATCTCTCGCTAATTTTGGCTTGTAGAATAAACCATGAAGACCACAAAAGTGAACCTCCCATCAAAAGTACGGAACCCATCACCCAGTCTTTTGTCTTCTTATCTGACATCATTGTAGCTTCAACATGGCTTTTAATGTCTTCATCAGAATCAGAATTTGTCAAAGGAATTCCTTTATAAAGGGCTAATGAAACAGCTCCGGTCATGCAAATTGTTGCACCTAACAACTTAGCTCTTCCAGCCTTGCTCTTCAACTTAACTTTCTCTAGACTGTTACGTATAGTTCAACCAAAATTAGTTAATTAAAGACATCACATATAATAATATGATTACTACTAATCTATACTTAATTACCCGAACGGTAGAGCCAATATGAATGTGTTTGCAGGCGCTGTGTTAAGGAATGCACAGGAGAACGCAGCAGAAGTATATTCAAGTCCAAGAAGGAACAAGTACTGCGTGAGTGTCGCACTGAAAAACATAACATAATTACCAATAAAATAATCTAATGAGCAATTAATTAATCACTAATTAGCATTTCGTTTTCTTTTTTCACTAACCCGACAAGAGCAGCTAGGAAAAGGTAGCTTAAGATGTAAACAGTAAGCTTGGGTCTGGCTTTCCTGCTAGATGTAATAAGTAAAATTAAACAAGTTGAAATCAGCTGATAAAAGAGTAATCTCCTTATTTAGAAGGCTTAATTACCTTTCCGAATAGTAAGCAATGGGAGCCAAGAAAATAGCAGAAATTGACATTCGATATGTAACAATAACCATATAGTTAGTTCCTCCATCAAGAATCCTTTTAAGAAGTACATTCACTATTCCAAAAGCAAAATTAATACTAAAAATCACTAAAAGAACAGGCAAATGCTCCCTGCAACCCATATTTCTAAAATAAGAAAATCTATATATGTTCTGCAATTCCTGCTTAGCTACATCCTGTATATATAGGCTTGCGTAAGAACCTGAAAATGGGAGATAGACATGTTTAGATATAAGAATCGCATCCTCCCTTTTCAAATCAACTTTCCGTTATTTTAATTCATGCACTCTTTATCTTCTTTATTTAACAGGATTGATCCTTCTTCCTTGAGTCACTGATGAGTAATGAGACTGTATTCAGATAAAAGGTAGACTAATACTATAACAGTATGAAAAAAGGTAGATAGCAATAAAAAGCAAATTATATATATATTTTAATTATGAATCGATGCTAATAATTAAAAGCATCGATTCACAACCTAAAGCAATCATTTTTTAACATTTCCTTTTCGTCTAATGTTCTCTTTTTGCTCTCTTCAGGAGAAAACTTTTTCCAGCAAGTGTAGAATATAGACCAACTGATATATATGCAATATGTCATCAATGCATGATCTCGGAGATTCACCACGAGTTTTTAGTGACTAATTGGGTAATTTGGTTAAACAAAATCAAAACGTTTCGTCTATGTTATTATATGCAACTAATTAATTAAGATAGACATACATGATTTCACGGAAGCAATTGGAAGGCAGGATTTGACCCAAGCATCCTTTTCTGTTTTTCTTTTTGGAAAGAATCCAATACTTGTTTAAAAAAAAAAGAAGAAGAAGAAGAGATCGACCATTATTACAATTTTCGTTCTTGCATTGAATTTAAGAACAATATGTCAAATCTTCAAAATCTATTCGTTTCCATAATGAAGAAACTGGAAATATTAAGATGCTTCTGACTGTAATTTGTGCAAAAAGCCATTCTGTCAAGCATCTGTAAGCTTAATTTTGAAAAAGCAATCGTTATTATTAGTCATTCAAGTCACGATTATGCATTTTGGAACAAATTATATATATATATATTTTAATTTCTTTCCAGACATAGCAATATATTGTGCGAATAATCTTTAAAATTATCATGTCATGTGTGATTTTCATGTATTTTCTTTTATTTCTTTTTTAATTTAAAAGAGAAAGAAGTATAAATCATATGATCTAACCCTTGAGCCTTTTGCACTATCAGACTGCGGATATATGCTTGTAGTTACTAGTTAGCGAGGAGAAACTACAGTTCAATGATGCTTCAATTGATGCAATTTAAATGTTTCAATTTTAAAGTAACTAATCTATGCATGACAAGCAAACCCTACTTTTAAGTTCACCAAGAAAATGAGCGCTTGCCGTTTGTTGATGACTTTCACATTCTACCGGGCTAAGACTTCAATAAATAACTACAAGCAGTAGCAGACCTGCGGTTTAGGTTTTTGAACGCATGATTATTGGTTCTCTACTGCTGCCTGTTTGCACCGATGAGCTACTCACCTAACAAGCGATTGCTTGACGCGGTCGTTCACTTACCAAGTATATATATATATATATATATATATAATAATAATAATAAACGACGTCGCTGAAAAACCAAAGGGCAATAATCCAAACCCTAACTAACAATGGAATAAATCTCAATTTAATCCATGAACTTGTTAAGTTTGGGTCAAAAAGATGAGTTTTGACTTTTTAGGTCAATTTTAGTCTCTTAAACTTATATAAAATGATAAAAAAGATTTTATTTCACTTTTTAAGTTAATTTAAGTCTTAAACTTGTTTAAAATGATAAAAAGAATTATATTTAATATTTTGAGTCAATTTAACATCTAATTCTTCATTGTACTTACATTATCAATCATTATATAGACATTTCAAAACGAACTGATTAATTTATTAAAAAAGTAATTAATTATAAAATATAAAAAATTAATATATGAAATATATTGTATCCTTTTTTAACTTGATTGATAGTTTTAAATTTATAAATATGTATTAATTTTTAACATTTTAAATTAACTTTTAATACTAAGTAATTATTTATGAAATTTATGTATTTTTCATATTAAATAAATTAAAGTTATAAACATATGTTTTATAAATTTATTTATATAAAAAGAAATACTGTTTTTATAAATTTTAAATTTATATTTATTTGTATTGAAAAAGTTTAATGTGAATATTTTCAGTATAGAATATGTTAAATTAAAATTAATTATTAATTTTTAAAAACAAAATAAATTGAGGATTAAATTGGTTTAAAAAAAGTGAACTCAAATTTTTTTAATCATCTTATATAAATTTAAAATTTAAATTATTTCAAAATATTAAATTTAATATTTTTAATTTTATTAAATAAATTTAAAGATAAAATTGAAATTTATTTCGTTAAAAATTCCCCAAGAAATGCCGCACCAATTCTTCAAAATTCTCGGTAAATTGGATTGACATTTTATTCCCCCATCATATCGTATGCGTTTGGTGCGAAGTCGTTTAAATGTTTTCTATTTTTCGTCTTACGACTGGTTCTTCAATAACCGCACTTTGTCCTTTATCGTCGAAGTGTCAACAGACCTTTAAGATCTCGCATCATATGTCATACTATTAACTCGTGATCGTTTAACTATTTTCTCGTTGTCGTTTAACAATCTCACCTGCTGCCAGCTCATATGTAGAGAATTGACCAAGCAAATTAAATTATTTAATAGATAAAATTTATTCATCACTGGGCTTAACACTATTTGGCTTTTAAATAAAATTTTTCATTTTTATTTTGTATAGATTTCAATTTCAATACTTAATAGTCCCTTTCTTTTTCTCCTAAGCTAATTGGCTAAATTTTGATTTTGATAACACTGACTTTTGTGATATCTTCCATTTTAAGTTTAACAATGTGTTCTTAATATATATTCATAAAAAGCTGCATCAAACAAAAGTTTAATTACGATTTGGCAAAATTCCAAAAGGAAATTTGAGTATAATAAATTATTTTTATATCTTTTTTAGTAAGGGAGGAGGATAATTTAAATTTAAATTTATTATTAAATGATATTATATATATATATATATATATATTTATAATTAGACTATATTTTGATGTGATAAATCATTTTCTATGGATAATAATATTTATCAGTCGGATCGGGTCGGATTAGAGACCAATGCTTTGACTCACCAGTCGCCAGAACACCCGGAAGAAACCGTAAATTTTAACAGGAATTATCTTTATCATGCTTTGATACTTTCCTCTGCAAGTCCGGCCCATTTTTTCCTTCAATACAGTTGTCCCAGTTTTGCGATCCTCGATTCAAACACCAGTCTTCAAGTCTGAATCAGCATCGTCATGCTGCTGCAAATAGACAGTCGCATCCATTCACCTCTTCTTGTCTCATCCTCAACGTTTCAATCAATACATTTTGTGTAGGTTGGACTTCAAGCTAGAGGAAAAGAGCGGATCAATGTCAAGATGCACCTCCACTATCAAAGAACTCAGGCATTCGTGTCTTCATTTCTTAGTAAAAAACACAAAATTGAGCCCTATGATATACCGCGTAAGATGCGGTCCGTTTTCTTCATCTTCAGCATACCACCTGGACAATATCCTCCTGGTGGCATTTCTGACCAGGACCCTCAATGAGTCCGGCACTCGCAATCTCGACCCAGATTCGATTCCTCTATCTGAGCCTCTTGTGCTCCAAATTATATGCCGAAGCTCGCTTCACGTCTCCAAGAAAATTGCTTTCTTTAAATGGTGTTCTCTCAGACATAAATACAAACACACGGCGTGCACTTACTCCCATATGTTTCGCACATTGTGTCGAGCAGGGTACCTTGAGGAAATTCCTATTTTGCTAAATTCAATGAAAGATGATGGTTTAGTTGTTGGTTCTGACACTTTTAGGTTTCTTCTTGATGCATTTGTTCGATCGGGTAAGTTTGACTCTGCACTCGAGGTTCTTGATTACATGGAGGTACTAGAAATTAATTTTAGCCCTCACATGTATGACTCTGTTCTTGTTGCATTAACTAGGCAAAATCAGATAAGTTTGGCCTTATCCATTTTCTTTAAGCTCCTAGAAGCTTCTAATGAGAAAAAAGGTTTTGCTGGAAACGTTGTTAGCGTTTCACTTCCTGGTTCTATTGCCTGTAATGCATTGTTTGTCGCACTCAGAAAGGCTGAAATGAGGGTTGAATTCAAAAAGGTTTTTGACAAGCTGAGGGAAAGAAAGGGGTTTGAGTTGGACTCATGGGGTTTCAATATTTGCATTCATGCCTTTGGTTGTTGGGGTGATCTAGGTACTGCATTATGTCTCTTCAAAGAAATGAAGCAGAAGAGTACGGATTCTGGATCATTTGGTCCTGATTTGTGCACCTATAACAGCCTGATTCATGTGCTATGCTTGTCTGGAAAGGTTAAGGATGCATTGGTTGTATACGAGGAATTAAAAGTGTCTGGTCATGAGCCTGATGCCTTTACGTATGGAATACTTATTCAGGGGTGCTGTAAATCATATCGAATAACTAATGCAACAAAAATATTTAGTGAGATGCAGTACAATGGATTCCTTCCGGATACCACCGTGTACAATTCTCTTCTAAATGGGATGTTCAAGGCGAGGAAAGTCACAGAAGCTTGCCAGTTGTTTGAGAAGATGGTTCAGGATGGAGTGAGGGCCTCACCCTCAACATACAACATTTTGATTGATGGGTTGTGTAAGAATGGTAGGGCTGAGGCTGGTTATAGTTTATTTTGTGACCTAAAGAAGAAGGGCAAGTTTGTGGATGCAATTACTTACAGCATTGTTGTGCTCATGCTTTGTAGGGAAGGTCACCTTGAGGAAGCACTACGCTTGGTGGAAGAAATGGAAGAGAAAGGCTTTGTTGTTGACTTAGTCACCATAACATCACTATTGATTGAATTTCATAAACAGGGAAGGTGGGATTGGACGGAGAAGTTAATGAAGCACATAAGGGATGGTCAGCTACTACCAAAAGTTCTCAACTGGCAGGCAGATATGGAGTCTTCATTGAGAAATCCACAGAGCAGGAAAAAGGACTACACGCCCATGTTCTCATCTAATGGCAACCCAAGTGAGATTATGAGTTTATTAAGGTACCCTGACTTAAAAATTCACGGTTCAGATGATAACATGGCAGAGGATGGGAACAATTTGTCGGTTGACACTGATCAATGGTCATCATCCCCATATTTGGATCATTTGGCCAATCAGGTGAAGTCCTCTGATAAATATTATCAGCTATTTTCACTGGCTAGAGGTCAAAGAGTCCAAGGGAAGGGAATGAACTCCTTTGATATTGACATGGTTAATACTTTTTTGTCTATATATTTAGCAAAGGGTAAGCTGAGCTTGGCCTGCAAGTTGTTTGAAATATTCAGGGATATGAGTGTGAACCCTGTAAGTTATACATACAATTCTATCATGAGCTCTTTTGTCAAGAAAGGCTATTTCAATGAGGCATGGAATGTTCTTGATGAAATGGGTGAAGGGATTTGCCCAGCAGATATAGCAACATACAATTTGGTAATTCATGGGCTAGGGAAGATGGGAAGGGCAGATCTAGCAAGCTCTGTTCTAGATAAACTAATGAAGCAAGGTGGCTACCTTGACATAGTCATGTACAACACCCTGATTAATGCATTGGGGAAGGCCGGCAGGATTGATGAAGCTAAACTGTTTTTTCAACAGATGAAAAGCAGTGGAATAAATCCCGATGTGGTCACTTACAATATTCTGATTGAAATTCATAGCAAGGCAGGTAATCTAAAAGATGCATACAAATACTTGAAAATGATGTTAGATGCAGGCTGCTTGCCCAATCATGTAACTGACACAACTTTGGACTTCTTGGCAAAGGAGATTGAGAAACAAAGATACCAAAAGGCATATATTTTGCGGAAAAAGGATGATCCCTCTTGAGATGTCTTTCCTTATTAGTTTGTTTGAAGAACTTATCAGGCAGTGAATCAAGAGAATATTCCTCTCAGAAACTGGCCCTAAATTTTAACAAGAATGGGTTGTATCAGGTGCCATCTTGAGCTAAATACTTTGCAGAGGAATACAACATTTCCAGAAGAATGCAAAATATGACAAATTGGAATACCAGATCACAAGTGATGGCTGCTTATACGCATAAAAGACCTGATTGTGTCACCCATGTTTTCACTGCATATTTGGATGCATGGATTGCTTACACATAACGTGCCTTGATTGCTTGGTTTGTGCATAAAGGAAGATCTGCTACTCTGCAAAGGCCATTCATCAAGTACAGGTACTCAACAATTGACTTATTTTATGCCCTTATCTGTTAGTGATAAAAATGTATAATACTGCTAAAAAACTATGAGTGGCTGAAGCTAAATTTCTGTGTTAACAAAGGTTTACGTTAGGTAGGGATCACTACCTGATTCATCTAAGCTTTGAACATTTCTTCTTCATGAAGATTTTGTTATGATCAGTATGTTGTTTTATTTTCTTAACGTGAAGAGTAGTTAGTTAGTCATGGGACGGGATTCTTGGCTTATAAATCTAGGAGCAAAGCTTCCAATTCAAGGATTAATGTATGTTGTGTGTTGGGAAACATAAAACTGCTGTTCAACCAAATAACTTCATATGTTTTGAACTTCTTTGGGATTTGAAAGTCATCAAATATCAAGTTAAAATAAAACGAGAACGTACAAGAAAAAGAATCATTCTGCAATTATTATTGATTATTCCATGAATTTCTTTCACATAACTGAAGAAATCCCTTTCATACTGTTGTACAAATTGGATATCCAACTTTATTTATATATCAACATTGCCTTCACTTATTAGCTGATTTATTAGTTGGGAGCTAATTATTAATTTAACAAGCTTCCAACTTAACAACAGGAACACCAGCGCAGTTGGCCTCAGGACAGCCACACACGTAGGTCACACCATTAGCCCCACAGACTGGGTCTGGACGAAAACAGTTGATAGGACCCGCACAATCTCCAGGACTAGGAGGTTCGAAACCTCCACACAGGTTCTGTGCTTGTACCTGCATGCTGAATAAAGGACTCAGCAATGCTACAACCATCATCATCATCATACACAATGGAGCTATTTTTTTAAAGGCGGCCATAGCTTAGCTAGTCTTGTTAAGGCAGAAGAAATGGTGTATTGATTATTAGAAATATGGATTTGTTAAATCAGAGAGAATGGTGTATTCGTTATTAGAGAGATGGATGTATATATAGCTTATGAGGAATGCAGAGTCAAAGAGGGATATGGATGGGGAGTTGCTTTTATTGACGGAGATTGATCCTTCTTCTTGTCCAACAATTAACCTTTATCTGCTTTCATCTTATCTCACGGCTAGGCCTGATTTTCAAACATGAACTAAGCTGGTCGCGTGACACCAAAATACTATATTTACTCGTTTGATATTTTCTTGGCAATAATCGCATAATTTGACTTTGACCTGTATATTTATATTTTTTTTCAAGGTGACCTGCATATATATATTTATATTTATATAAATTTTGAGTTCGTACCTACTTTGGTTTATTCATAATTTGAATACTATTAATCTTTTCTGATTAGCGTATAAATTTTTAATGCATCCATTAAAAAAAAAAAAAAAATCTAATATACTAAGATTGCATGTCTGTGTTGAATAGCAGAGAGCGTTTAAACACGTAAAAATTAAAATTTTTGGCAAATAGTAGATGAATAATTAAAAATTTGACTTTGAGGATATATCCATATTTACTCAATTTAATTTTTTTACTGTCTAATTAAAATTTAAAATAAATAAAATTATTATTACTTATATTTATTTAAAAGCTGGGAAATAATTAATTTGCTATCACAAGCGATGAATTCATTTCTTATTTGTATAATTACGGACGAATAACAACCCATCTTTATTGCAATTTACAATATTGTCCATCCACATTAATTTCATCGGTTCTAGATAAAAACTCTAAAGTAAAGAACTCCACCGGAGTAACAGGAAGAAGCAAAGAAAGGTTAAGAAGACGGTCATATCAAATCCCCAAAGCATAGATGTATATAAATGGAAACGAGGAGACAGAGAGTTGGCCGCTAGCAAGGGCCTAACTTAACAACCCGAATGCCAGCGCAGGCAGCTTCAGGGCAGCCACAGCCATATGTGACCCCATTAACCCCACATACTGGATCGTATACAAGGCACCTTATAGCACATTCACCAGGTGGAGGATGAGGATTGAATCCTCCGCACAAGTTAATAGGCTTCCTCTTTGCTTCTACCATCGTCAATGCTACAACCACCATTATCATGCACGATACGGCTGCTCTCTTGAAGGCGGCCATTATTAAAGCGGACGAATTAGTAGATAGAATGGAAGTGTATTTGATGATCACAAAGATTGATGTTTATACTTCATACAACGATGGAAAGTCAAAAGAAGCATATTAATAGGAATAAGGATGTACAGTTTCTTTCCTTGATCCACATCCTCCTTTTTTTCAGCAATCGATGGGTTGTTTAGTCATATACTGCGGCTTCAGCTAATCGAAGACAAGCAGTCACCAGGTTGGATTCCGCCTAAACCAGGAGGAAGAAGATTATCAACATCCAAGACAAAACGACGTCTATTTATCATAATGGGCCCTTTTACTGAGTCTTCGGTGGGTTTAATAGCTCAAAGCCTCAAACTCATTGAGCGGCCTGCCTCAGCCCACTACAAAACCAACTGTGTTATTTATTGAAAACTTTTTTTATTTTATTTAGTTTCAGTTAATAACAGAGAAATATATTTCATTGATATCATTATCAATTAAATTTTTTAAAAAATTAATAATCTAGAAGAATCTAATTTATCTAATCACAATTTGTTTTGTGAAATCCTAGAAAGAAAATTTATAATTTCAACGAACAGGAACACAATTTTTTTAATTCTTTCTTTTCCTAATATAAACATAAATTGAAAAATGAAAAATGAAAAACATAAATTTTTCCTTTGATCGGTAATTACCTATTTTCTGAAAACAACCCGCGAAGCCAACAAAATAAGACGTGTTTTACGCTCACCAACAAATAAATTATCATTATTGTGATTGACAATCTAAAATCGTATCTCATCAAATATATATATATATATATTACAGACAAAAAAGTGCTCACCGGTCTACCACAGCCGCCCTTTCTCTTTCGCCTTTTCATTTCTTTAAACATAAATATCTTTTTCCTTTTTAGATCGATTTGAAAATTTAAACTCGAAAAATTAATTAAAAATTATATTATAAATATTATAAAAATCAAAATAAGAATCCATCGTCATTGAGATTTTAACTTCCATTTTAGATATCAAAATCTATGGAAAATGAGAGATTATGGTCCATACAATATTTATCCTTATTTTATCATACAAAACGAGAAACTTAAATCAAATCTAAAAATTGCACCTACCAATCATAGCCATTACATAAAATTTTTTTGGTAAAATCTTTCGTCTTTCTGTAAACATAACTATCCATTTGTCTGCTAAATTACTTTCCCTGTCTAATTTATTTTCCGGGATACACATCTCAAATTTGTAAATGATGATACACAACATTCTTGGCTAATGGCTACCAGGATCTAAACTACACCCTTCCCTCCGGTCTTCTGGTCATGTTACATTTACTCAAACACCGCCAATCCGTTTCCTTCTACGAGCTCCTGCTCAACCATCAAAAGGAACATTAAAATGTCATTTGATCTTAACTTCATATCGAAAGACAAAGGTTCAGACAATATCTTACTTCTCTATTTCATATTAGAAGACAAAGTGCACCAAAACATAGCAGCGGTGGATATTAATTTGGTTTAGGTATCATGCTTCAATGTGCAAATAGGAATGTAACTTATTTATCATAATTTAAAGTTCAACCACACCCCAATTCAAGGATGAAATGGTGCAAAATTTCTAAGCAAACAATACGGTCCAATAAATTTACCTACGGGGCCTTTGCTCCAGAGGGCTTGGCCATCAATAGCAGTGAAGCTATGATCATCAAGGCGTTTCCATGTTTTGATAGATTTAACAGCTCCCCAATCTCCTTTCTCTGACTTCTCCAAAGATGCTACGACCAACCTTGCCCTTCTTGACCATCCAGCCTTCCCATAGGCATGGTATCCAAAACCACCGGCATAGCAAAGGTTTATACCAGTCAGTTGGCCACAAAAATCATTCAAATGATCATGTCCTGTGAAAACAGCCTTCACATCCCCTGCTTCCACCATAGCAGTAAAGAAACCAGAGTTCACAGGAGCAGAACTTATTCCTTCTTGTCTCACTCCAGTGAAGTTTGTGGAATCAAAACTTGCAAATTCAGGCAATGGAATGTGAAAATACACAAGCCCTGGCGCAGGTCCTTTCTGTGCCTCTGGCTTCCCCATGTAGGCTTTCTGAAGTAAACAATGAAACAAAACCAAAAGATTATATCGTAAATCACAATCAAGAAATCAAACCTATTAGAATTGAGAAGTTATAGGGTCATACCCGAAGCCTTTGAGAAGTGCGTTGGAACCAAAATTGCTGAGATGGTTTGATCCAGCCATAGCCAGGAATTGATGGAACTGTGGAATAGTCTCCACTATCAAGAAAGTAGAGATTGAGAACTGATTTGTTTTCAAATCTTGAACCTTTAACCCCATTAACCTCCAAATTGTAGTTTCCAAAACCATCTATAACATGCACTTCTGAAGGATTAACTTTAGAAAGAGTATTTTTAAGGCCAACGATGTGATTCATAACACCTTCCCTCGAAAGAGTCGATTCTTGATCATGATTACCTAAAACAGCCGCCCATGGAATGTTCGATGAAATAGCAGGTGTAAATGCAGCATTTAGTGATTTTGCTGCGTCCGTAGCATCAAAACCGAAGATATTATCCCCTGTTTCACAAAAAAAGTTCTAAATTTTAATCTTATTCCAAATTAGAGAATTAAAATCGTTGAAGGAGAAGAATAATAAGAAGGGTGTACCAGTGAAGACGATTAAATCAGGCTTCTCGGCTCGAATCATGCGCTCCACAAAGGCAGTAGTGTTGAGATCGGAGCAAGTAAGCGTTTGATTCGGAAACACATCCAAGCAAGGCGTGGTCTTGCCATCGGCAAAGTGCATATCCGCCACTTGCAGTATCTTAAACTCTCCATTTGGCCTAAAACGCAGCTGTTTTTGCGCACCAAATACAACTAGTAACTGTGAAAAAGCAACCAGAGATGCAACTATGTGCAAAAGTGAAAGACATGAAATTTTCCTTCCCAACAACATTTTGAAGCCCCGTTAAAGAATAAACGAATGCCAGAAATAAAAGCTTTCTGCTTTCGTAGTCTTCTCAGTTTTCACGACCCAAAGTTGAATAGTTTCCTTGTTAGATAATATAATTGCATCCAATTCCAGAGGATATACCCTACAGTATTGATCTACTTAATTAGGATATACTATATCAGAAGCAAACAGATAAGCCTGTCTTCATTAGGGTTATGGGTAAAGAGTAAAGAGCCAATTGGGTCTCAGAAAATCCAATAGTTGTTGTGACCTGTGATTATTATGATCTGTTTCTGTACCCTCTCTCTGACTTGTCAAAACTTTCTAAATAAATGCGCAACAAATACCAACATTAAATTGTCACCCAACTTTCAAAATTTTGTTAGAATTTACTTAACAGAGAATACAAAATCTTCCTACAAATCTTTTTTTATTTTGATTTATGTTTTATTTTTACATTAAAACTTCCTAATCTACCAGTAAAAATTAAACCTTGCAGCTGTAGCGAAAGGGCTGCACTCATTCACTCACTCAACAGTCGTGTAAAACCTAACCTCTGAAAAAAAAAAAAAATACTGGAAACAAAAGGGCACCAGGCAGTATACCTATGAAATTCAGTAAAAAGGAAAAGTGGGGTCGGGGTTGATAGATGGCTTGGTTTGGCGCGATGTCCTTCCTTTCCGACTCCATTTAAGAATCTATCTCTATAAACAAGAAGTTGCCTTGTTGTATAATGGACTTTCATTCGTTGATTACTGAGTAAACTATATCCTGTCACGAAAACGTCAATAACTAGGACAAAATAAATACTGGCAAATTCCTCTTTTTTTTTTTATTACTCAATCACGGATGTGAGATCTTCGAGACAACTTGAAAAATAAAAAAATAAAAAAAGAAACGAGATTTTTTTTATTTTTTTATTTCAACATAATTTTTTGTTTTGATTTGTAAGAGTACGATGAAATGCATAATAGTCGGGGTTAACAGGCTAAAATTTTTCTTAGATATAAATTATGGTTATATTAAAAAAAAAAAAGAAAAGAAAAAAACATAAATTATGATTTACTACTATACGTGGACCTGCGTAATCATTGGCAAACCTTGGCTGCTCGTCCCCTATGTATTTCTTAACCTATAAGCAGAATAATTACTCTAGAATACTTATAGAATGGCATCTATTTGTTTGATGGCTGGACTGGAGCCTACATTGAGGAGCCCACTACAACTGCAAAATGCCCACCATTCTTCAATTTTCCTTCCTATCTTCTTTGATCAATGCTTTTACATTTGAAGTACTGCTTCTTTCCCTGTATCAACTGAGAACACTTCATTCCCACAGGTCGCCTTGTTCATGTTACAAGGCACTCATGACCCAACAATATAACAAAAGAAACCTAAATGACTAAAGTCCCTAGATTCACAACAGCAAGAGTAGAATTTAAACTGAAATTCTTCTATGGACTTTTTTAGCAACAAATTTCCACAGCGTAGACTCAGTTTTACAAGCATAGGGTATCAGTTTGCGCTAGGATGATGTTTCCACATAATATCCCTAAACCAGAAAAGATTAATGACCATAAAGACAAACGTTTGCTTCAACGTTCATGTGAGATGACCAAATATTTTCTTATATCAAACTACATTTAAGAGCGAAGGTGGTCAATCCAGCTTACTGGACCCGATTTAACATAGCACAGCATCCTAATAGAATGTTACTTTTAAGGGTGTTACAACTTGCCTTTCTTTGTATAACACACTTTTTATAGTAAGTCATATATAACAGGAACCTTGCAATTTCTTTTTTTTTCCTTTATTAAAGAAGGGCAAATCTATGCTTTAACATATCAAATACGCTCAAAAAAGTTCAATAGACTAAAACTTCAAAGAAAATGGAAAAGGAATTTATACAATTTTAATAGATAGAGTGGTGAATTCGGCTGCAGGCAGATAATTTCAAACAAACAACTAAATACTTGAACAACTATTGAGCAACAATAGATTATACTAATAATGCAGACAAGCAATTACTATTAAAAATTTATCAGTAGAAAGCAAATCAGTTCTTCTTATCTTTGTTTGCAAAAGCAGGCGACTTGAACCAAGGAATCCACACTGAAGTTGTCTTTTGATACAGCCTGTATGCTTCAGCTCTGTACTCTTGTTTCAACATCCGTTGCTCTACAAGCACAGTAACATATGCTAAGCACAGAGTATTAATAAAAGCCCCAACGAAGGTCCATACATGTCCCAGGTTCCATGAAAAAATACAGAGTCCCCACCACCACAACTGTTCTCCAAAGTAGTTAGGATGCCGTGAATAACACCACAAGCCCCTGTCAAGATTCGGCACTATTGGCTTTCCAAGCTCTTTTAATTTATCGTTTCTTGTAACAAAATCATGGAGCTGTGTATCAGCAAAGTAAGCTATGACAACACCACACAAGCAGACAGCAATGCCAACAAAATCCCAGACATTTAATGGCTTATCAACCGAGTGAACAACATAAAATGGCAGACAGACTCCAATTAGAAATACCTGCAAATTTATGGGACAAAAAAAAATGAGAAAATATGCCCATATCCACTTTCTACACCAATTCTTTGCAGCTAAAACAACAACACTTAAACTTAAAGGCTGAAGTTAAACACTTGAAAAAAAAAAAAAAAAAAAAAAAATTCATGAAAGTGAAAGTTCATTGTGGCAATTCATCAAGTAGTTACGTCACGTACAAATTTAGTAGAGTAATCACAACAAGCATAAAAAAAAATCAATATAAACAAGAAAATATACATTACCTGCTGTGATAGGTATACGGAAAAAAAGGAAATCCACCACCAATTCTTGCCATACTGACCGCGCATATCAGTGAACCTCCAGTCCTCTCTAGCACCCCATTGCCACTTTTCCCGCCTAAAGTAATTATGGGTGAGCCTCAAAGCCCACAACCATGTTATTGTTATCACGATTCTTGACCTCCACCAGTTATATTGGGCAAAAGGGTATGTCGCGTAATAGTAAACAATCAAAATTGGAATCACAGTCCAGTACAGATCTATCATCTGCGCCAAGACAAGTTAAACTTAAACAAAGAAAATGATAAAAAAAAAAAAAAAAAAAAAACGAGAGCATGATATCAAAGAATTGAAGTAATACCCAGTGGCTATTTTGGATGTGACTGATGAGCCAAAAAAGGACATTGACGTTGAAGAAGAAGAGGACGTTGACCAGTAGCAGAGGGTGGTCAAAGTACCATTTCCATAAAGGAGAGAAAGCAGTTTCATCAATAATGCTAGAATGATAATGGTTAAGGAGAGAAAGATAGAAAAGAATTGAAGGAAGTGGAGCAAGGAAAGCAATCACAGCGTTCTTCCAATTACTGCCCATAACGTTTGTTCTTGCTCTCGCTCTTTGCTCTGCTCAGAATTATTTCAGAACACGCACACTCACTTACGCATGGAAGCCGGCTTTTATAGCTTCTACCTACAACTTTCCAAAAGTAAAAAATAAATTGCATTATAATAAATATTATTACACCCCTTGCTATTCTTCCAATAATTATTTATATAAATATTATATTCTCACTATTATTATTTATTAATAGCTTTAATCCTCAATTACCAGTGGCTGTTAATCATGATTAGGTAATAACATTTTTATTAAATTCGGTTCGTGCATTTTGTCATAATTTTATAAGGTGTTTTTCCCCCCATTAGCCAAATATTTTCCTTGTCTTGCAAATTCAAGTTATGCAAAATACTCATTTCTAGTCGTATTTAATAATCCCTCTTGTTAAGATTTGGGATTCAGTTTGTGCATGAAAAATGTACGGTGCAATTAAGGTTTTAGTGGTTCGAACATGTTTAAGGCAGTTTAGTTTGGGCCATTAGCCACATTTTTAATCAATATACATAGATATCTTGGTGGCTTGAAACATTTCCCTAATGGACTTGTTCCGCGTGTCAAAATAAAGAGTAACACTGTGGCTCAAAATTCTGATTATACAGATCTATAATGGCAGAGATTCTGTGTTGCCTCTCTGTCGCTTGATTGTACGTGACATTGCCTCTGACACTTTCCATAGCAAACCCAATAAGAAATTGAAGTACACAAGACAGGTTACACATGTTAGCATCCGGCATGGCAAAGCTGGGAAACAGATTTGTATTAAGTGGATGATTAATTATATCATAAGGGCAACTCAAGGAAATGTCAGTGTCGGCAAAATGTCATTAGGACCACATTTTGACCAATTTTGACATATTAAGGATCTGAAAAATTATTGTGCAGCTTGCAAGAAGAATCCAAGCAATACATAATAACAATAATATATCATCATGAGATCGTTACTATGATTGTGGTGTCTGTAATGATGTTTGTAGCCTGTGGTGGTGTCTTAATCATATATCCTCCCATTCTTCATAATATAAAAAAATACTTATCCCTACTTACTCTCTGGCCCCCTTCCCCTCCATTAAACTCGGCGGAAATTCGCGCAATCTCCGCAGAAAGGTAAGCGAACAGCTTTACTGCACAGCTACCACGCCTGGAGAGAAAGGACCATTATCACAATTTCACAACTAATTAGCGATCATCAAAGCACCTCCATAAAACTTAAAGAACAACGCAATTGCAGGGTCCACAATCCGAGGAAGCATGGGCATTTTATTTGTTTATTTATTTATTCTCTTTATTATTTTTTTGCCTTCGGCCCTTAGCATTCATAAGCTGGCGCCCAGGGGGAATCAATTCCTCCTGGCTTATATGGGCTCAGACGGTATGCAAAACTTAGTTTGAGTTGTCCTCCAAATACTAACGTGTATACATTGGCACATGCAGGAGGAATGAATGTAGGCAAGGGGATAAAAATAGGAAACTAAACAAGAACTCCATCTTACATCACCGCTTTGCAAGTTAAGTGCATGCCCAGACACTCCCCTAGTACCAAATAGTAATAGGCAATATTTACTCCAACGGAGATTCTGCATTGCCAATGGTCTACCAGAAGACTAGTTACACATCTGCTTGAGAGCATCAGTTGAGTTGATTCTTAAAGACTGACGTCATTCAAACTTAACAGCACCGAGGAATATCGATAAATAGAAAAACCTTCTGACAAGAATTTATTGCATCGAGTTCCCAAAAAAAAAAAAAAAAAACACACTCAACTGAAAGATAATAACCTGCTTTCCCTAATGTTCCGTCACTAACAACAAAAAAAGCTGACTTTTTAGCTAAAGACTGGTTGAATTTTCAGAAAGTGAGGTAACAAAGATAGGAAGGTGAGCCGTTGAGATAAATAAATAAATAAATAAACAAAGCAAAAACATACCCACTTAAGGACTTACACTCTGAAAAAAAAAAAAAAAAATAGAAATCACACTGAGGAGCGCTCACAAAGAATTGCCCCCTTTTGCAATATCATCTTTAATTGCTCTTCGTATCCATTTCACAACAACCCACTGCAACATAGAAAATGAGCATAAAGCAATGTTGCTATGCAACACAAAAATAATAAAAATAATAATAATAAATTCAAAACCTCAGCCATGGAACCCAAGAAGCTTATACCTGAACCCCTAGAATGAGAGGGATAAGCATCTTCCCCCTGTCATTTGACTCGGATCCATCTATCAACTTCTTATCAACTAGAACAGATTTATTCCCATTTGTAGCAACCCCAATAACTTCTTTCACCAAGATAGGAATCCAAGCATCACCATTTGGAAGAATCTAAAAAAAAAAAAAATTTGCAATTGAACTTTTAAGGCATAAAATTGGCAGCCTTCTTCACCAGTAAATGGCTCCAAATTCAATAAATAAATAAAATAGGGACTGAACCTTTTCATCATTCTCATTTTTATTGCATCTCCCACTGTTCTCAACCAAACCAACAGGAATAGCAGAGTCCTAGAAGCATCAAAACCAAGAAAATGATTATTGAAGAAGCACAATAAGCATAAAACAAAAAAAATTATGGGTAACTCTGATATGTGAGAAAATTAAAAAGATAGAAGCATATATTCATTATGGCTTTGAATCACTGATTTTTAAACATGAAAGCAATCTATCATTTTTCCACAAAGAATGCAGTCCACCCATTTAGCAGAAAATACGGAGATCAAACTACCATTTACTGAATCATCAATTCAATCTGCAAACTACCAAGAGAAAGATTCCATGGTTCTGCTCCCAAGTACTAAATAGAGATAACAAGCCCCTTCAATTACAATATCTCAGCCAAAGTCACAGCCAAGTAATAAGACCTTCTCTAATTGATGTTAACTAGTATAAAATGATCCTTATTATAGATTTATGAGGAAGTCATCAAGATTTTTTAAGAACAGGTTGCCTTCTCCTTCTGCTAACAATAGATTCTTTTAAATCTCACTAGCAAGAGTAAAGAAAGGAAATACTGAAACACCCCAGCCAAACCACTCCAAAGATATCTGCATTTTCCTTTTTCCCTTTCCAATGCTTTTATTTCTGTCGATATCCAACATGAGAACAAGCTTACTGCAGTACACAAGCCATCATCAAGAGACTCTTCTCCTGATGTTATATTAATATGAGGTTCCCAATTCCCCTTGGAATCTAACCATTCTGGCACTCCCTCTTTGCTACAAACAATATTCTATTATTCTTACAAATGACAAGACAATTTTCACAGATTTCTTAAATCCCTTAAAATAACAAATCGTCATCAACTGATGTACTTTATCAATTCAATCATAGCTATTCCAGCAATTATAGCCCAACAATCACTAAAAGACCAAACTGACTTAAAGGATGAACGTCTTTTTTGCCACAAGGAGAACCAAATCCCAACCTCCGCTTCATTACTCTCCATTTTCAAAGAATTATCAACAAACACATGCAGCATCATATTCATTTTCCATTTGAAAAGAATTGGCATATGCAACATATCAGCATGCCTGAATTGAAGTCGCTGCCAACTTAACAGTTAACACAAAGCATACGAAACACAATGGCTATATATGCATTTAGAAAGATAAAAGAAGGAAAATTGAACCTCAAAATCACGTTTCGACATCCGTGATCCTGCACGAATAGTCTTTAAGACAGCCTCAGATCTCCTTGCCAAAAAAACATCATAATTGAGATCATCTGGTGGGGACAGCTGTGCGTGGGTGAGGACAAGCAAACTTTTACGCCATATTTCTTTTCCAAAACTATCAGAGATAGCACTTATTATCTGCTTATCCAAGTCATCAACTCTATATGCATCCAAACGATCAACATAGAGCAGAACATCTATAGTTTTGTTCAAAAGAAACCTGCAATAATGGCAGCATCCATAAATACAGTCAACTTATGACATAAAATAAACACTTAATTCATACAAAATATAAATATATAATAATTTAATAGGCAATGAACTTGAACCATGTCATTCTAGTAGTACAACCGTTTAATCAACTCCAAAGCTTGGTAATTCACATAGCCACCCTCCACAATGCCCGGAGTGTCGATGATGTTTAATGTGAATCCAGCCCGGTACCTTGAGACCATTACAGGTCTTGACATCTCAGCCTGCAAATGTAGAAACATTATCACCACAACAGACTATATAAAGACAACTGATAGCTACTGAGTTCCAACCTTAAATTCATGGGAAATAGGCCAAGCAAAAACATACCGAGAAGGAATTCACATTAACCGCACGCTCCCCAATGAGAGAATTGACAGTTGAAGATTTTCCAACTCCGCCTTTGCCCATAACAAGAATGGTTAAAGTACTTACACCCTGTAATTACTTAAGATCAGAGTAGATAAACAACAGGAAATGCAAAGAACGCGACTTAAATAAAAGCAGACAGACCTCTTCTTTTAATTTGCCAAAAAATTCCACAAGTTTGCTTTGCGTGGCAGCAGGGAACTGTTGGAACCCGCCCCACTCACGAATTACAGACCCCATGATGCCTGAATACGAGGTACTGAACTCAAATTAAAACATTAATGACTCAACCATTTCCTATTCGAGCAGATTGTAAAAAGAAGCTTGTAGCAATTCTAGAGACAGGGTAACTGAGAAAAAAAATCCCCGTTTATATAAACCCTAAACCCTAGAGATAATTTGAAACTTGAACGAAATTGAAATGTAGCTATAGCAAATGAATTGACTGGTGAGTGCGCTAGAGAATTGAATTAACCTCTTTCTGGCGAACTGCCAATAAGGAAAGCAAAGAGAACGGAGGGGACTTGGGATTTGCCGCTGCTGCGATAGAATAGAAGAACCTTATCGAACCAGAGTTTTTGTTGTTATTGTTGGCATCCTTTTGGAGTTGTGGTTGACTCTAGGTATAAAATACACAGCCCTAAACAAATTCTCCAAACAAAATTCAGTAATTTATTTATTTATTTGTAGTTCATTTATTTAATAAATGTTTTTTCTCTCGATTTATTACTATTTTTATAAAATAAAATTATCCTGATGTTGATGTCAGTATATCATATTCCTGTTGCATGTGCATATTGTATTTTTAAAAATCCGTGTCGTTTGGACATTTGCATATGATTGTTGGACATGCATCATTTTATAAGTTCATGAAAACCAAAAAGCGAAAGGCCCACGCGGGGAAGTTTCTGGACATGGCTAGTTAAATATTTTGGGCCGATATAGGCCCAAATACACCTTCGCGAGTAATGAATTTACGGGTCCAAGTAAGTGAAATTGTATTTCTTGTTTAGAAACCAGAATCCACAAAATCAAACCAGAATATATTCGCCACATTTGCTAGTCTCTCTGCAAAAGTCGAAAGTGGTCGATATTTTATTTGTAGGAAGCAATGTCCGCTAGGTTGCTGAAGAAAGTCTTGAAAGAACAGGAGCAACAGCAGCAGCATCACGAAGAAGAAGGAGAGGAGGAAGAGGAAGTAGAATCTCCTGTTTTGAGCAATCGCCCTGCAATAAATCCATTCGACCTCCTCAACGATGGTTATTCTGATCAGGTCTGATTCCTCAATCCTTCAACCTGATATTTTCGTTCGTCAAGTTAATTTATTTGTTATTTTTGCGTTTATACGAAGCACCAAATTCGTTTTCTTGAGCTGTTAATGATTTGGAGCTAGAGCGTGTTCTCATTAATTGATGTCAAATCTAATGTATTACTCAGTGGATTGTTTCTGTGTTGTGAAGGTATTTCTGTTTGGGTTTTTGGATAAGTTTTTCTGAACTCTTGTTGTGTTTGGCTGCTTTTACCTCTCGGCTACATTGTTTACCCGTTTATATGCATATAAATGATAATAATTAAAAATTTGGAACAGGAGAGGTTCTAGTAACTCGAATGCCCCATATGTTCATGCCACCATTAACTGTTTCTTCTGATGGTAGATATACTTACGCAGTCTTTTAGCTCTCTCAGTGCTTTGCTAGAAGGATTGTCATTTTTCTTCACAAAAGAAATTTATTCAGTTTTTGCAGTATCTTTTGTGCTGTGTTCAGGCAGACTTTTGTATGTGATTGGTATCTTGTGCTTTTGCTAAAAGAGTGTCCCAGTGCTTCCATACATAAAGTATAGATTTTGTGGATGCCAAGGAAATGAATATATTTGCATGATATTTCAAGAACATTCAAAACATGAAAGCAAATACTTGAACTTGAACTTTGTTTTCAAGAACACTATTACTGATTTTTTTTTTTCTTGAAAGCTCTTCTTTATTTTATATATACAACTTACATCAAAATGTTGTTGGTGCTAGCTAGAAGTCGGTCAGTCATGCAGTTTCCAACTTTTATTTGCTTAATTTAGTCTATTTTCTCTGCAGGAGAATGAGTCAGAAATCATTAATGAGACCTTGTTGGGAAACAATGACAAATGGGACTCCTCTGTGATGGAAGTGCCGACAAGCAATCCGAAAGCCAAGAAAAAGAAGAAGAAGAAAAGCAAGGCGGCTCCACCTTCAAGTGCAAATAAAGGTGAAAAACCATTGGATGAGGCATTAGAAACCGTGTCCTTGGATGTTAATTCTTCAAGAAATCAACCTCATCCTGTCAAAACCAAATTAGAAAATGCAAAACTTCGTGAAGAGTTTGTTAAACAATGTACACCATCCATCTTGCAAGTGGATCCTAAATGTCTAAATCCTGAGAATGAGTTGCGCAGAATTTTTGGTTCTAAGGTGGTGAAATCATTTGAGAGAAGCAATCAAGCCAGCAGCTCTAGGCAGGTTCGTGGGGCAAGACGTGGGAACCATCATACAAGAAAAACTATTCTTGTCTCTCCATTGGAACATTGGCCTCGCTGGGATGGATCTCTATCTATGGAATTTTTGGAGACTAGAGATGGTTACCATCATTTTAGGTAAAGATATTCCTTGTTGCTTTGATGCATACTGAAGATTTCCCTCTTTACTGTCTTATTTACTAGGTTGTTTTAGTCTATTGTTCGTGATTCCCTGGATTTTTATGTTTCTAAATAGGGAAATGATTATTGTATTATTGTCCTCGATAATAGATTGTATTTTAGCATTTGCTCTGAAATTCTACATGGTATATATGTTTGAGCTCCAATTAGACTAATTTCCATCATGAGTAAAAATGTTTGTAAAAGAAAAATAATAATTATTGATTAGCTTGCATACTAGTCTGCTTATTTCTCTTCAGGAGAAGTGCAAATAATTGTTTGTCAATTTCTTTTTTTGTGAAATTTTATTGTACGTCTTATTCTTTCTCTCGATTCATCCCCTTCTTACTTTTGTGATGATTTGGACTTTCGGATTTTGGTTAATTTGTGCTTTTCAGGCTTCTCTCTTATCTACTTGTTAAGTTTTGTTTTAATGAATTATTGTATCTGTCTATGAATGAAGTTAATTTTAGTAGCTCTTTTTTTTTCCCTACTTCGCAAATGTAAAGAAAGCTAAACTTAGCATTGGATTGCACTTATTTCTACTTGCTAGATGATCTCCCACACCATTTCTTGTTTCTGTTTTCTCCTCTTTCGCATGCAATATTATGTCCCACTATCATCACTTTGGATTTAGCTTTCCAAATTTTAGATTTGTCTTATTCATGTAGGTATGTGCACTCACCTTCCTACGATCAAGCTCAAAGGGCATTTGAAGCTGCGAAAGCTATTCACGACCTTAATGGCATAGCAAGCATTCTATTGCACCACCCTTATCACTTAGATTCACTTATCACAATGGCAGACTATTTCAAATTTGCGGGTCAGCACCAAATGTCAGCTGATGCTACTGCAAAGAGTTTATATACATTGGAATGTGCATGGCCTTCCATGTTCACCCCATTGCAAGGTAATTGCCAGTTGAAGATCAGCCATGAAACAAACAAGCCACTGTTTGCAACACTTTTCACACATATGAAAAACATGGACAGGCGTGGATGCCATCATTCTGCCCTTGAAGTTTGCAAATTACTGCTTTCACTGGATTCAGATGATCCTATGGGTGCATTGTTCTGTATCGATTACTTTGCTTTGAGAGCGGAGGAGTATGCATGGTTGGAACGATTTTCAGATAACTATAAAAGTGATAATTCCTTGTGGTTGTTTCCAAATTTCTCTTATTCCCTTGCCATTTGCCGATTTTACCTTGAGCAACAGGAACTTGCAAAAGATACTCCTGCCCTTGCTGCAAAGGCTACTTCAGCAGATTTGATGAAGCAGGCGGTTATGCTTCACCCTTCTGTCATTAAGAAGCTAGTAGACAAGGTACCTTTGAAGGATCGGGCATGGACAGATATTTTAAAACATGCCTTTTTCCGATCGGAGAAAACAGGGTCCCCATCTCTGGACCATCTCATCAATATATATGTAGAAAGAAGTTATATCATATGGAGACTTCCAGATTTGCAGAAATTGCTTCGTGATGCAGCTTTACAAATAATTGAAACTCTCGAGCATAACAGCAGTGAAGCTAAGGATTGGGCTTGTGTGCGAAAAGAAGCTTTCTCATCTGAGAACAATGAGTAAGTGTTTTCTGTTAGTTTTTTTGTGCCCTATGGTTTTATTGGGAAGTATGTTTGCTATAAAGGCAAAGCGAAGTGATGCTGAATTAGCTTAATTTAGACATCAGGCTCTAGACTTTATACTGAATTAGCATCAGAACTGAACTTAGACATCTGGCTCTTACATTCATTATATTTACAGGTATAGCCATTTGCTGGTTTTGGATTTTTCTGATACTGTGCCAACGCTTCCGCCGGAAAACCTGCAAAATTTTATGGTTGACCCAAGAATGAGGGAGGCTGAGCAAAATGGTGGCAATATTGCTCCTCGCGATGTTGCAAATCGTAATGCATTGGCAGTCTTGTTTGAGTCAATGTTGCCATGGGTTCATTATAGGGCTAGAGAAGATGGAGGAGCTAATGAGGAGAACCAAGCTGGTGGCCATGACCAAGTGAATGAAGATTAAGTTGGCAATGTGCTTGCAGTAGCAGCGAGAAGATTATATTGATATCATCCATCAGAATGTAAATCCACTCTTTTGCTCTAGTCATCAAGTTGGAAATTGCTGGAATATGTTGGGAACAGAATCAATCCATTCTTAATACATAACTGATACAGTTAGATTCCCTTTCTACTAATGTATTCAGCTGAGGATAGGTATTTGCATTCACAAAAGCAATTTGCAGGGGTTTTGTTGTATCATTGGTTTTGTTCGGACTACTGATCAATCACGCAAGGTTTTGATTTAGCTAAATTTATTCTATATGGTAACTTCGATCAAATAGTCATCCCCAAGGTTTTGATTAGTCTCTTAAGTGTACTCTGCAATGACGAAAAATAAAAAAAAGCAGTTCGGGCAATAGAATTTCTACATTGATATCTGCTTAGTGATTACAACAATCAATTGTACAATGTTCACAAGTGGGTACCATCTTGGTGGTTGGTGGTTGGTGAAATACAAATTTTATGCGGCACATCCGATACCTTGTCCACTTCAGGATTGAATTTCTAATTTGCTAGGCTTGGTCATCATTGCGACAACTCGACTCATGTTTTAAGCCAATATGATGCATGGTGTCAAAAAAATTTATCCCACCGTGCTTTTTCATGGCACGATTGAATACGTGTATCCTCTTCTGAACTTCTAAACAGAAAAATCTCAAATGAATCAAGAAGTGGAATAAGACTGTAACAAGGTCATCTTTTGCGGCAGATTGTCATGCCATCTCCAATAGGTACCTAATATCCCAAATTTTCAGGTTATGAAAAGATAAAAGTGTTGTTCAGAAATTTTCCACAACAAAGAACACAATAATAGTTGCATACCATACTCATGCTTACACGCTTGTCCTCCATAATGGTTTTATTGAAATTCCTGATGCTAGCAGTCTTAGCATCATTTGCCTGGTCAAAGAACATAGAATTACAAATAAATTTATCCCAGAAGACAAGTATGAATTGTAGTCAATAATTTACCAGTGGTTCAGCAACTTTCCCATGCCAAAGAACATTGTCAATCACAATGACACCTCCAACCCTCACCTGCACAGAGACAAAAGCATCCTTTCAAGTGGCAGAAACTCTAATATAATAGTACTTGACGATCAAAATAAATTAAATGAGAAAATCGATATGCAAAAAACTGGTTTTCCCAATATTTGACCTTACCAACTGCAGTAGCAATTCAAAATACTCATGAGTCATTCTCTTCTCAGCATCAATGAATGCAAAATCATAGCTACGTGAAAGAAGTGTGCCAGCAGGAGTTAATTATGTCTTGCCTTAGGGTCTGTAGGAAAGGGGAGGAACAAGAGGCAAAAGCATCAAAATTTTATCATTACCTAGAAGCTTCACCATTCAGAATTAGAGATTTTAAAATGTCCGCTGCCATTCCATGCTTTACATTGACCTAATCTCAAAGAACTTCTCAGAGTTATGCAGAGATCACTATAAGAACTAGAAATAGATGGCATTTAGCGAGAAATTCTGCAGAAAACAAATACTTGGTATACTCCACGGCAATGCAAGGCAATATAGAAGGGTGGAGCTAAGTGAACTACAACTGAACCAATAATAAAAACAAACTGTGGTCCTGAATAAGTGATTAAGGACTCCTGAGTACCATATTACATACTAAATTACAACATTAAAGGGAATAGAATTTAATATTACCTTGTGGGAAACACCAGCTCTCTCAAAATACCTTTTAGCAACTTCAAGAGAATTGGCATCTCTTTCACAGGCAACTAAACAACCGGATTCCGGTAGCACCAAAGCAACTGCCAATGAAGAGTATCCCTACACATACAACAATTAAGTATAGAATACGATAAGCCGTTATTTCATCAAGCACTTCAAGGGAAATTGGAGTAGAGAGATTCCAAAATGAAGTAAAAAACAAAAAAACACCTACAGTATAAACGCCGACTTCAATACACCTTTGCGCACCAAGAATCTGAACAAGCATAGCAAGTAGCTGCGCCTGATCAGGAGAAACCTATAGAAATAGAGCTAGTTCATCAATTTATTCTATGCATTATATTGAAAG
The DNA here is from genome assembly GCA_947857235.1 of Jatropha podagrica. NCBI lineage: Eukaryota > Viridiplantae > Streptophyta > Magnoliopsida > Malpighiales > Euphorbiaceae > Jatropha > Jatropha podagrica. The sequence goes on along the minus strand of CANUEP010120616.1, from coordinate 45,621 downwards.
TTGGCATCTTTCATGGAACTATTAGTAGATTGATTACCTGCATCTGGCTTCCGCGCATAGTGGAAGTCTCCTCTCGCAGTTGCCGCAAAATCTGAAATTGAAAGTCTCACACCCCAAAATCAACAAAATAGACAACAACAACAACAAGTAATAAAGAAAGAAATCGGCAATACGAGTACCTCAGGCTCCCGAACGTTGGAGAGAATGTAATCATAGAGGCGAGGAGTGAGGCTGATTATCTGCTTATTGCCATATTTTTCGTCATTTGCGACAACGACTGCCGCGTTGGTGCCAGTGGAGGAGCAGCTGGCGGCACGAATTGATTTCCATGCCCTAAAACCGCCGCCGCTTGCAATTGGTGGTGTTATACTTTCAGGTCTCCATGCAATGACAGTGGCAGCAAAAGTAGTGCGTTGATAGGCCAAGGAAGAGCAACGATGAAGCAGCCAGGTGCTCGCCATTTTAGTGGCACTGTCGCTCCAGCAGCGAGGCTGTGAAATTCATAAACACACAGGTCACTTAACAAAGCCAAAGGAAAAGATACTGTGAAAAGTGAAAACCTCTTATAGGTTATAAGACGTCCTGTCGGTTTTCGTTTTCTTGTATTACAGTATTTTGCTACAAACGGCGGTCAGTTTGCTAAACTTGTCTTGGACGACAAGTTCTTCTCCATCAAGGTCTAGACGATTTCTGAGGGAAATCATTGCCTCTTTACTGAAACGACCGAACGACAGGTAGGCGTGCTTTGTGGAAGAGAACTTGTCACGTTATACCATGCGCAAAATTTAAACTAACCTTTATCCTCCGCTTGCTGCGAAAGCCTAAAACCTTCAGAATCTAAAACTAAAATCTCATTCTCAACGCTCTTCTGCGCTATACATTTTTGTCCTCGCAGGTATGCCATCTTTTGTGCTTCTTCTTTTCCCTTCTTTTCGATGAGCGAGATTGAATTCCTCACTCTCTCTTTGTTTTTCTTTTCCCCCTCAAACCTCAGATTTGGCATTGGAGTTCTTAAGTAATGTAAAAATATTTGGTTAATCCCAACTACTTTGAGGAATGAGGCATAACCTTTAGGGCTTAAAAATATTATAAAACTGTAATTCGATGTTCTTATTTTTGGAATGTGGAGTTAATTTGCTTCTTTTTAACTGTGTTTTTCATTGATTAATGCTAATTTATGCTATTTTCCCTCAATGAAGAGATGGACCTGGCGTTTACTACTTCCTTCTCCCCTGCTAGTGGAGATAGAGCCATTTTCAAGATTAATCCTGTTAGCTTAAACCTTCATAATGTCACTAGAAAATTGCCCATTCAGAAAAAGTTTCGCTGTTCAGCAACTGTAGCTGCTGACCTTACTCGGGTTTGCCTTTCTTGTGTGTTGTTTTGCAATTGGTATATTGTTCTTGCTTAATAACTGATTGATTATGTGGATTTTAGGTTTCTGAGTTTGAGATTGAGAAGAAAAAGCATGACCTTTTAAGAGCTACCCAAGACACACAACGAGGACTTGTTACAAGTGCTGATCAACGCTATAGCATTGAGGAGGCTTTGGTCTGTTACTTCTCCAATATCATATTCTTTCTGCTGATTATTTTTGGGATTCTTACTTTCCTTTTGTTTTCCCTCTCTATCTGCTTTTTTGGTGATTATCCAATGGATGAGTCTGGGTCTACGGAAACAGAAGAATTTAAAACTTTTTCTCTGTAACTCTGGCAGGTGGACTTGGAAGGATACAACAAGGGTGCGCCAATTGACTTGGTCCAGTTGGATGGGACATGGCGCCTGCAGTATACTTCTGCCCCTGATGTCCTTGTTCTTCTGGAATCTTCTGCTCGGCTTCCTTTCTTGCAGGTATATAATATATGTAATTTTCCCATCAATAGCATGCGATCTTTTAGAGTATTGTCGAATTTATGATCATTTTTTAAACTCAGCTTTTTTTTTATTATTATTATTCATTGATTTGTTTGTTTGTTTGTGGATAACTGACTTCTTTACCGAAGTGGGAGACCATTAGTGGTTTTATTAATCGACAGCGAAGAAAATCTCTCTCTGCTTGAAGAAGCATTTTACTTTCGATATAATTTTCAAGCCTCAACTTAGGCCCATAAGCTATGTAGTTTGGTAACTCTTACAAGAATGTGTTCTTAAATTTTGATAATCAATGGGTAAATGAAGGGGTTTCTCATGCTTTCTCTCTTTACTTTTATCCTGATTTTCCTTTCGTATTGTGTTTTTGTCCATGAATATGGGGATAGGTTGGGCAGATCTTCCAAAAGTTTGAATGTCGGGATCAGTCTAATGGAGGTGTTGTCCGTAATGTTGTTCGATGGAGTATTCCAACATTATTAGAGGTAAATCAGGCTTTCCTATGCAGAATACCTTCGGTATTTTTATAACTGTGTTATATTTATCAGTATTCTGCTTTCAACTAATTTCTTGTTTTTTTTTTTTTTGTATAAAATTTTAACTAATTTTTTACTTTCTTGAATAATTCCAGAATGCACTATTCTGGTAAAAATATTTTTTTTTTCTCTTCTGTTTCTGGATTATGCTAAAATTTTTTATTGTCAGTCCTTAAACTTCTGAGGGATTGAGTATCTATCCCTCTCTATCAAAACCTCTGAAATGTAATTTAGAGGGGGGTAAAAACCATGTGCTTGTGAAGAAGAGAAATGGACAAAATAAAGATCTATAATTAAGTAGAATTTATTTTCAAGGATCAATGAGGACTACGTAGTAATAAATAGAATAAAAAATAAATAAAATAGCCTACAACTAGAATTCTCTTGTTAATGTTATATTTTTCAAGGTGAATGCGAAATCTTACTTCCTCAGGAAAATTTGTTTTCTGTTGAATTCTTTTTTTTTTTTTTGGCTTTACAGGAACAAGAAGGTGCTACTCTCCTTGTTTCTGCAAAATTTGATGTTGTTTCTGTCCGTAACATCTATCTTCAGTTTGAAGAGGTCAGCTTCTCTGTCCTTCATAAAACATGACTTCCAAACAAGTCAAGGTATATACATGCAACCATTTTACTCCACGGTGTGCTATTCATGGTATTCTATTAATTTGCATATGTTGTTGACTGTTACCTTGTTATGCCAATGAACTCACTAGTTCTGTATCTTATCAGGAAGGGAAAAAATGAAAACTGACTAGTTCCATATAATAAAAACCATAACTTCGAGGCACTTAAATCTTTCTTTCTGCACCAAGAATTATTGTATAAGCTTATCTACCTATGTCGAATTCTGTCTATGTGAAGCCTGTTATTGCCTTTGGCAGATAAGCATTCAAAACATTAAAATCAGTGAAGAACTGCAAGCTCTAATAGCTCCAGCAATATTGCCACGCTCATTCCTAAGCCTACAGGTAAATGACTTGCATCACTGATTCCATTTGAGTGCTTGGATACGAGTTCAAGATACTTGGACCTGTGATTCTTTTGATACCATCTAGACCTAGTAGATGATTCTTCCTGAATCTTAACCTGGATTTTTTTTTCCCTTGTTAAGTTTAACGGTGATAGAAATATGCATAATGACGGATGCATATTTCCTTCAGTGCCATGTTGTTCTTATAACTGGAGAACTCTTAAGTGCAGGTTCCGAAATTCTGAAGCAACGAAAATAATCCAGCAATTAGTTTCTAAAGTCAATAGTATTTTGCTTGTGTACAGATCTTGCAGTTCATCCTTACTTTCAAAGCACAAATTCCTGTCACAAACCCGGGAAATCCAGGGAGGTATAACATTGTTGAATATTTGTCTACATAACAAAAATTACATTTGCAACATGCATAAGTGGTTTTGAATTTCAGGCGATCAGTAGGAGGACTATATTACCTTTCATATCTGGATGGCAATTTGCTTTTAGGGCGTGCTGTTGGAGGTGGGGGAGTATTTGTATTTACTAAAGCTCAACCTCTTGACCTGTGAGGAGCAAGATTGGCTTATCATATGCCTCCGAAAGCATTTCTCCAGGGTAAACCATAAACATGAATATGGAGTGTTGAGAAACGACTGAAGGGTTCATGCTCAGTGACCAAATGTGCATGGCGCGAGAAATTAGTTGCGGGCGGTTAGGCGAGGCTGCCACATGCCTGAGGCATTTTGATTAGCTAACCCATTGGGTAGCTCCCATATAAAAGAAAAGAAATTACAAAAGACAAATGAATAAAAAAGAAGCAATCCAAAATGTATTCTTATATATTTCTTTTACTAGATAGATATGTGATTCTATTGTAAGTTAATACAGAGAAACCATCAGAAAGTCAGTTAATCTCTGTCGTTTCTATAAAAAAAAACCACGTACTTTTTCCTTCTACACATATCTCATATTTTCTTTTGAAATACTTCAACGTACGTGGGACATGTTGAAGAGGAACTATATGTATATACATGCAGACTGATTTTTTTTTATAACAGAAAATTAGAATCTATTTTTGTTTAATGAAGCAAGCCATTCCAACGTTCTTTGAGGACCTGCTCCGCCTTTGCGCAAGAAATAGCTTGCAGTCTGATTCTTTCATCAATGGGTGTTTCCATGACAAGGCCCAGCCTGACCAACGTGTTCATTGCTTTGTCAACTGGCATTTCAACCTGCAATTTTTCCAACACGGTTGTTAAGGAATGAACAACACATTCAGCCACTGTGGTTAATAATGCCCTGTCGCTGCACTTTTTCTAAGAGAAAATCCTTTTGTTACCTTTACTTTAAACGTGTCATACATAAATCTCTCACATTCGTCACCAACACTTCGTTGACAATTGATCTGCAGTATGAAGAGTGCTTGGTGATCTACAAATTCTACACAAAAACTAGAATGCTTTACGAAGTTAAAAGATGAACATACAGTTTTTATTGTTAGGAAATTTATGAACTTCCGGGAATGACCAAGTAATAAACTCTTAAAAGCCAAAAATTCCATTTCAAATAAAAGATTAGACAACGGAGTTCATGTCACAAGTCTGTAGTGAGAAAAGGTTTTCCATTCTCTTTTGTATTATTAATTGGTAGCGACTAATCAGCCAGACTTGGAAAGGGAAAGTTACAGGACAACAAAGAATAGTTGAGTTGGATTGCTAAAATTTCAAAACAATATTTGCTCTGAGTATTTAAGTAGGTTTACAATCCATCTCTTAAATTAAATCCTTAAAATTGAACTCAAAAAATAATTTGTCACAAAACAAAGACAGCAGTAACAGGATGCAAAAACCTCACAAGAATGAATTCTTTGCATGATCTCAGTGCAGACAAATAAAAAAGGATAAGAAAGCAGACCTGGCCATGCTTCACTTTAAGCAGGATTGCATACGTTAAAATAGCTTCCTTGTACTGCAAAATGATTTCAGAAGAAAAGAAAATTCGTCAGAAAACATAACATACCATGCATATCAAGCTCAATGGCCAACTGAAGGATGAAACAGATAGAGCAGAACACGTGTTTTGATTTGCAAAGGGAAATAAGGACTAACTCATGAATGCCAAATATTTCTTCCAAGTCGAAATCAACCTTTTGAACTATTTTTCATATAGTTAACCATTAAACTACATAGAAAAAGTAATATTTGACAATAAAAGTGTTGGTACCTTCTACCATTACATTCACAACTATAAAAATAAGCACATGAGAAAAATTAAAGAATCTCTCACCTGCTGCTGTTCAGAAGCATCCAGAAGAAAATGAACTGAGCCAAAGCCACTTGCCAATGTTTTCTCATAAAGTGTCCTGTTAACAAGTAGCTGTATAATGGAATCCTTTGAGAAATTATAAAATGAATTAAAAGAGATACTGAATCTAATTAAATGTAGTTGTATAATTTTAATCTTGACACCATATGGGGAAGGTTTGGTTAACTCACTTGATACCTATCCCACGTCTGTTTGTAACCCAGAGCCACACGAGTCACATATATTATCAGCGCAGTGATGGCAATTACATCAAGAAATATTGCAGAGCTACATCACAGAGGGAAAAAAAGTAATATTCTATGAACTTCTCAATGCAACTTCAAAGCGTTAAGCAATTTCAAGCACTGCTGCAAATCCAAAAGCGGCAAAAAATGAGCTTGGTTCTTTTAGAATTCTGATGTGTTACTAAGCCTCGAAAGTAATAACAAAACTAGTGTTCCTCTTCTTCTGACTAGCATCATAGACTCATCGTTTCAAGACATAATTACCCTCTTATAAAAGTGAAAAATATCATATGCCATGTGCTGATATTCCAAAAACAATCATATGAATAAAAAATCCATACGGGGAAGATAAGATATTTTCAAATTTGTAGTTGATGAAGTATGCTGAAAGTCCCAGTATTGTGGCCGCATCCAACCGTATCTACACGATCACAATATATCTAGTTAAGAAGTTTAATATCAAACAAAATTAATTCCACAGATTACTGCAGCTTCAAAAGTAAGCCCTCACAACAGTATTGACAGATCTCGTTTAATTGGTGTGTCAAACATGTAAGAAAAAGGTTTTTAGCTTGTACATACCGTATCTATGATACGGAAAGAGAGCTTTTTGTGAGGAAAAATGACCTGCAAATAATTTGATAACAGTTTGAAAATTCATGTGGAAATAATAGACTTACAGAAAAATACGAGACAAGCATAAGCATAACAGAGCATCAACAGACATGTCAGTGTTAGAAGTATTTACTGGTAGATCTGGGATAGAAATTCTCTCATAGATCTTTAATCGCAATGATGGAACGTCATCTTTATCCTCTTTGTTTCTTTCAGTCACTTCCTCGGTATAAAGCAAAATCAATTCTTGGAATGCGGGCTCCTAATTGGGAAAGACATTGATATTCAAGACTAATGTATACTTGATCTCGTTAAGAATACTTTAGAAACACAGTATTAGTTCACTGTTTAATGTGTTCAAATTTGTGCCTGACCATTTGGATGGGCAAAATAGGTTGAAACTTCTACATCCATTCACTTATCTATAATTTAGAATAAGAAATGGATAAAAAGTAGATGATGATTTTATGTATGAGGCATACCTGTAGTACAGACTGTGACAGAAGGATGGAAAAGGATGTTTTTAACATTTTCCAAACATTACTTCCGCAGTATTTTCTTGTGGCAGGTCTCCATATATCACTAAGTGATATCCTTGCTAAGGAAGTTGGCCTGAGTGAACAATTTTTCTATTATCGCAATATCTGCCATAAAATTAACACTATATATCTATTAAAAAAAATGATAGTTACAACCCTAAGAGAACAAATTGTAATGGATGTTGATAGGTTGGCCTTTTTTTTTTCAGGAAAATTGGTTTTAATAATTAATTTTATACTTCAATATTTCTCTTTGAAGAAGATAGACTTGTTTGAAGGAATTTTCAGTAATCTAATTAGTACTTTTGTTATTAGAGCTTACTCCTCCTTATCCACCCCTATTGCATCCACCCTTGAGGTAAATGGACAGCATTCAATGTGAGGCAACTTTTTGCTACCGAATCAGCTAGAATTTATGCAATGACAAAGCAAAAATATGTAGCTCAATCTGACCTACAAGATATAATTTGGAACGAGTACTGGACTAATTTAATGAAAAAAGAAAATATGAACCTATATAACATCTTTTTTTTCATGCCAAATGATAGTTCATTTCAGACACTAACGTCTTTTCTTCCTCCTAGGAGAGATGAACAGAAAAAAGAGATAGCTCTGTACAGAGAGAAGAGAAGTTAAAATGCCAAAAACCTTAAATGAGGCTCAGAAGCATTATTGTCACCATCAAGTTCAAAAGATGTTTCTGGCATAGAAGGTGCAAGGCCAATCCAAGTAAGCAACCTCCTGAGTAGCCTTCCTCGGGGTCCAACTGGAGAGAGAAATCCTTCATAACGAGTTACTGCCCTCTGTGCTGCGAGCCAAATAGGAACATCGCTATCTGGTAGGTATTCGATTTCCCGTGCATTATCAGACGGTTGTCCATTGTTAGAATATGAATTTCCGAAAAGAGAGAGTTCCACAAACCAATGTGCCACTTTCTTGAACCAATATTTTTCTTCTGGGGTCTGATAAGCATTGATAATAGCCTAAACCAAGAAAGAAGCATGTCAGGCCTCATAAAATACAGTAAAATCTGTGAGTTTAAGACAATTAAAAAATTTGAACAATCTGCAAAGATAGTCCTGGAAGCTGAACTGTATTCCACGGTATTTTCTTCAAATTCATGGGATTGCGAGCTTCCATTACTGCCCAAACGGTTTTAGAGATCCAGAAGCCTTATTTCTTTAATTAAGCTAACTAGTATTATTGGCCATTTCGATAAAAGATATTGATTAGCCCATTCCTCATGCAAGATCGGCTGTCTAACAAACAGTGATTGAACAATCAAGGAAAGGGAGCTACCTTTTTTATCCATTTGCCAACTTTCTCCAGTGGTTTTGATACAAGGAAGAAGATTCTCTGTAGAAGTCTAGACTGTAAGTAATCCAGTTTTTCAACAATCAGTAGCCCTTTCTGTCTCTCAGTTGCATAACCCCTCCTGTAAGGGAAATTATGATAAGACTAAATCATCTTTTTATATGTTGGGTATTGAAAAATTAACCAGCTCAGCATTCTAATGTAGCAAGTTCAGTGCAGGAAAAGGCATGCATGTGGATTTCAGTGCATAAGCGTCATCCAGTTGTAGATATTCCGGTGACATCACTTTTAACTTCATAGGATGGTTCTCAGTAAAACTTCAATTCCATACTTCTCTAGTTGACAAGATCTTAGAAATGTCACTTTAAAAAAAAAATCCAGAGCTTTATGTTAACATTAAGCCCTTGTTTGGTTCATAAAATAGCCTAAAATAGGGAGAGAATAGAATAATAGCTATTCCTAGCGCGGTTTCAAATTTAAAAATGTTTAAATTTTAGTTGAATACGGTAAAAAAATAACATTTGTAACCTTAAATTTTGATTTAATTTTTTATTATCAGCAATAGATATTTTTAAAATTTAAAAAACCCAAATTTTATATTCATAATAATAGGTACTTATTTTATAACATGGGATAGTTATTCATTCATTGGTATTGTATTTTATGGACCAAACAAGGCATAAAAGTATCAGTAAGATAAAAATTACCTGAATATTATGGCATTGGATTCAGATGCTTTTTTCCAGTCCACATAAATTGGCAAAGTAAGTAGGTAATCCGAGTTCAAGGCAGAAGTCAACATCAAATCCCCAGCTGATAACTCTTCAAACTGAGCATTTTTAAGAAGCTGCATAAAAGCTCGCTGGAATCGAGTAGAAACAGCAAGTCTACACTACGATTTTCTATAATAAGTCAAAATTTGCATCACACATGTAACTAATTAAATATCAAGCTGATAAGAAATAGTTTCTGTTTACCTGGATTCCCCATTTGAACATTTTTTCTGAGTTTTAGTTGAAGAACCTAAAATAGTCATTAAGTTCAGTCCAAAATTGAAATTGAATTTTCTGTCAATTTCAGTCTTCTCCTCAGCATCCCTCTCCTCCACGTTCCCAATTCCATTGATGCTATCGCTAACAAAATCAGATTTGCCATTAACTTCAGATTTTCCATCTGAACGAGCCAGCTTCTCATCACTCTTTTCAACATCGTCCGAGGCATTATTAAGGAAATAATCAGCTCGCATTTCCTCTAAAATGCTTTTGTGTTCGGCATGTAGAATACAATCCAAGTGTCTGTAATTACACAAGATATTAAACCCCTAGAAACTGCAACATTGAAAAAAATGGGAGAAAAAAAAATAGGAAGTATTGAAAAATCTTAAACTCACGATAGTAAAGGCGGATCACTCACGAAGAGAGAAGGAGAAATTCATTTGCTTCATCTTGAGAGTCAAATAACTTCAATACAATAGCATCCAAGAGTTCTGCCTTCGAAACTGGAATATACTTTTGCCTCGCCACTCGTACTTTCGAAATCCCCTTGTCTTCTTCCTCTTCTTGTCCTCCTAGAACTGGATCGTTCCTATCACTTTCAGTCAATGTAAAAACCTCTTTGATATCAGACGTCGATTCTAGAGAATCCTCCGTGGATAATTCCAAAACTTTGAGAGAGCATCGAGGAACTCTGGAGATGGAAGCCATCTTCAATGCCAAACGGTAAGAGAAGTGACAGCGAACCACCAGAGGATTCAACGAACATGATAGAGCAGTACTAACACCGGTGAAATTTCTCAAAGATAACATGGATCATGAAAGAATTTGGAAAACCGTTTGTATGTTGTAGGAAAACAATATAGAGTGAGAGAAAGAGAAGATAGCGTCGTTTGTACGTTATCAAGTAAATAGCAGCAGATTTAAATTGCCGAAGCCGAAATTGAATTGAAAAGCTGCTAGAAGAGATGGCGCTGGCGGGTCAGGGAACATTTAACGGTTGGAAGAACATTTGACACGTGTGAACTGATTATTTGGATATGGTAAATAGGGCTTATATTGGACTTGGAGGTGGCCTTTGTTTTATAAGCTTCGGATTTAGGCCCATTTTTATCCAAGTTGTCTTATTGGGCTTCAACCGAAAGAAAGACGCAGCCAACAGCCCCCCAACCCAAAAGATAAGAACATTTGGGTCCAAATATACGAATTTTTTACTTTCCCTCTCCACCTCATACTTTCAGCAATTATCGTTTGGATCCCCTTGATTTTACGTAAACCCATCATAATTTTATATCCTCAGATTTCAATAATAATCATATTCTTGCCAAAATAAATAAAATGTGAAATAACTGCAAAAAATATTTTGTTTTAGTGAAAGACATAATTATTATTAAAATATAAAGATATAAAATTATAATTAAAACCTTTTAAAATTCAAAAAACTACGAAAATAATCGGTTAAAATTTAGGATCAAACAAATAAAGTTCATTTGACACAAATCTGCGAGCAAAGCAACCATGTTCATGTAAATCGAGAGCCACAAAGCATGACGTCCAAGAATTCCATATTCCCTAAACATGTTTGCTAAACCACTGATTTCTGATTAAAAGTTAATATATAATATCTTTTTTTTAATTAGTGAATAAATTCGTTATCGTGAAAACACAAATTGAAAAATCAAATCAAGGGAATCACAGAAAGCTCAACGGCACAACAGCTAAAGCAAAAGGAGAACAATATCAGCAAACAGAGTTGGCATTTTCACACTGCCTTTTCTTTGTATGGTTTTGTAATATCGTTCATATCCGAACCCCATCACTTATCACCACCGTGATCCTCATCAGTACAGATTCCAGAGCCAACTCTGACCAAGACGAGTGTTCTACAATGGCCCACGCCCACCCAAACCAGAATAAAATGGACAATATAGTTTCAGTGGCAGTATAAAAGCAGGCCAATAAGTAAGTGCAGACCCAAACAACCTCTACAGCTTTGACAATGGATAACCGGTATAATCACAACAATGGCAATCCTTACCTCCATATTGCACCGGTTTCTGCTAATGGATACGGGCCAGATGGCAATGGCAGACGTATGTCTGATAGTAATTCTTTTGGTTCTGTAAAGTGTTAGTTTTTTTTTTTTCTTTTTTTTTTTTTTTCTGTTGAAGGTGTTATAATAGTTAATCAATTGTTGTTTCAGGCCCGATAAGTAGGATATGCGATGTGTTGAATCGGTGTGGAAAAAGAGTGGATGACGTTACTAGGAAAGCTGAGATCTATGCTGATAATGTCTGGCATCATCGTAAGTTCCAAACCGATCTATTTATTAGAATTGTCTTGTTGCTATTATAGTTCAAGAGCTTATAATCGCACACAAGCACTAATTAACCAAGCACTTGATCTTTTGTATATATGATCAAATAGGACTTCAGCAGCAGCGTAGTCTGATCTTGATTGCAGTAAGAGGACGTGTGCTGATACCTTGTGAAGAATTCATTCGATAGGAACACTCTTCATGAATTTTCTTTATTTCTTCTTGTTTTTCATTTTTTTAATGAAAGTAAACATGGAATTTTATCAGAATGGTGATTTTTTTTTTTTTTTTTTTTTTAAAAAAAGGAAGAATAAGAATGTATGGTAATTTACTTTTTCTTCCTTTACTTGATAGAAATGGTTTGTCTTTTGCTCATAAAGAAAAGAAAAGAAAAACAAAAAGAACAGAATAATTGCTTTTACTTGGAGAACCATTTCTCGAATATGAGTTAGACCCAGCTAAAGGATATTCTACAATCCTTGATTTTATTATTGTTTCCGGACTTTAAGGATTATTGCATTCTAATTGACTATTCTCTCTTCTTGTGTAGTTCAGCCATTAGAAAACTGTTTCCATAGTTTATGAATCCCCTCTTGCGATTTGTAGTTATCGTGTTTAATTTCTAAAGTTTAGAACTTGAGAAGATTTTGCTTTCTAATAATCACTTTAAGCAGCAAAATGAAAAAAGGAGCATATTTCCCCCTTCCACTTTAGCTTTAACAGAATCTAACATGTGATCTTGTTTTTGGAAAACGACAGTGAAAGTTAGTGCCAGTTTTACAGATGCAGCAATGGCAAGGATTGCTCAAGGGACAAAGGTGCTTACTGAAGGAGGCCATGATAAAGTATTCCAGCAGGCATTTGGGTACTTGCATGGAGAGAAACTACTCAACGCCTATGTTTGCTATCTATCAACATCCTCTGGCCCTGTGATTGGGACACTTTATTTATCCAGTAAAAGAGTGACTTTTTGCAGTGATTATCCCTTCTGTTATTATGCTCCTAATGGAGAGCAACAATGGATGTATTATAAGGTATTACCTTCTAATTTATCTTTATTGATGAATTTAGTATTTCAGAGGATAGGCTATCATCAAAATAGAGCTAGACTTCAATAATATATATAGTTGAATAAACGGTTCTTCAATACTAAAACAATGTTTTGCCTGCTGAAGCTTAAATTAATCGGTTTGGAGCAAGAAGAGATAAATGGAGTTTAAAAATACTGAAGTACTTTTTGAACGCTTTTCAACTTTATTTGTAGCTTGTTAATGCTAACTGATGTGCACTGCAGGTTTCTTTTCTATAACTAGTTTAATGCTTCTTTGACAGATTCTGTTTTTGCTCTTTAAATCTTTTTGAGAACTAGAGAACATATTCCATCACTTTGCCCATCCTGAAGAGAATTTTCTTTCATAGTCAGCCCTTCTGTATTCTTATTTACCCGATACAGATGACTAGACCTAACTTCAATACCAAAGAGGTAAAGATCTACTAACTAATTCATAAAGTAATATGATTTCGTGAAACTTCAGGCCTACGTTGCGTCTCCCTCATTGAGTAATTAGTTTAATTAGAAACTTTATACCACTTATGTCTAAGCCACTCAAGTTGCAGCTTTGTTGGGAGAATGTGGAATTAGGTTGTTAATTCCAATTCTTAACTTTTTCTTTTAATTAAGTGATTGGACATTAAACTTTAATTTTCCAATTATAACTGTCAAATTTCTTTTGTAGGAGGTGGTGCAGCTTGACAAGTTGAGAACAGTGAATCCTTCATCAAGTAGAACGGACTCTTCTGAAAGATATATACAAATTGTGACAACAGATGGTCATGAGTTCTGGTTTATGGGATTCATATCATATGACAAAGCGCTTAAGCAGTTAACTGAGACTTTACAGCGCCATCGTGGCTCTTCTGGTGGAATCTTTGCTACTGAGGCATAGATATAGGGCTTGTACTCTCTCCTCCTCTCCTTAGAATAGCTGATGGTATGACACAAAAGAACGCTTTAGGATAGAATGTACTGTAATAATTTAGGTGTGTGGTCATCCATGAATGTTGGGCTGTAATGTAACTAATGTTGTTGAATCTTTCGGTGGATTGAGAGTCCGCCTATGCAATGGTCTGGCAAGTACGATATCGAACATATAAATGTTCTGTTATAACAAAGTAATAAACTACTGTGCTTGCCCAATTGGTCATTTTTGGCATGAAGCATGTGAAATAGAAATACAATATTTGAATTTTGGCTTAAAATGAAATGTGTAATTGCAATATTTGATTTTGATTATATCTGTCTACAATATAGCAACTAAATATTGCATGAGAGCAATTACAATGTTGTTGGCTTTGTTGGATTAAAATTATAAGATAGACAAAAATTCTCACAAACTTTCATTTTATCCTCCATGATTTAAAAAAAACTAAAAAAAAGAAAAATTTTGATCGGCATACTTTCATTTTTTTTTTTATTATTGGAAAAATACGATTAAAAGAAAATAGTTATATATTTTGATATTAATCTTATGTATTCTAATCTACTAGACGCTAAGTCAGTCATTAAAAGGAAAATACACGCCCGATGAATATAAGATTGGAATCATCAATATTTACTTAAGAAGAAAAAGAATTAAAACACTCAATTCAATGCAATCCTTGATGAAAAAAAAAATATTAATGTTTGCTCTTGATGATGAGATAGAATATTGAAAAATATTGTAGGATTAATAATAATTTTTTTTAAAAACAATAACAGAAAAATTTTTAATTAAATCAAATGGATGATTTGCCAATCTTTGATTAAAATATATATATATATATATATAATCTTGAACTGCCAACCACTCCTATCCGATCCTCACTCTTCAATTCTTCAATTGCAACGTTCCGCCCATCATAGATTGGCGGGTCCAATTTGGAAAATATCAAATTGCTGACTTATATGCAAAAGCTAAAAATAAGTTTGGCCCATGACGAATGTCAGAGAGTTCAGACAAACATAAAAATCTAGCAGAAGCACCGTCGAGTAAACCAATCGGCCCTTTGGGCTTAACTTAGCCACCCCTAACTGACGCACGCAACGGCAACAGCAACAGTGAAGCTGCAAGAAGTCATGAAAGATTCCTATCCTTCCTATCAATCCGTATTATTGTCGTTTTCTTAACTATTTTTCCTATATACGTGTAACTACCTTCTTTTCTTTGTCCATCTACCCCAATAATACCAATCTATCCCAATAATATCAATCAACAAGATTCTTTCTTTAGTTCATTCTTGAATCTCCACCAGACAGCGAGGAAGGAATCGAAGAAGGCAAATATGGCAACTTCTCTATGCTGCTTTACTTTCTTGTTATTTCTTGGGATGATTGCTCCCTTTCACTTGCAGGTAACTTAAAAGGACACGAACTCTTTTCTCTATTGATAAACTTTCTACTTTTTTAATATCTTCTTCCAATTTTGGGGGATTGAGGAAGGTCTGGAATCTCTCCTAAATTTGGATGGTTATGATCTTGTTTAGCGTAAGTTGACCATGGTATTTAATAGAGTTTGAAAGCTACAGCTACTATTTCAATTCTTTTTTGATTAGAAAACGCAAGAATTGATGAGAAATTTATACCCTTTTACTGGAAGTTTGATCCTTTCTGGTAGATGCGTTATCGCTAACTCCGGTCTATGCTGAATATTCGTGATTTGGATTTCTATTTTGGTGTGGGGTCGTTTGATCTGTAGTTGTACTGTGACTCTTTTATTTAGCGTATGCTAAAATTTCATGTGCTACAAGTGTTCTCAAATAAGATATTGCACTCACTTTCAAAAGGAAAAAAAAAAAAAAGGGAAGATACTGCATTCAATTGAACCAAAATATGAAAAGGAACATATTCATTCATGCTAATGTAAACATAACTAATAGTCAACACAAAGCCACATGAATTGCTGGAAATATACTAACATCTAATGAATGGATAGAATGTTCTTTGTTTTGTGCACTTTTGCCTGTCAGAAGATGTTCCTATTGTTATCTTTTGCTTATTGTTTTGCTAGCTCGAAGTGGATGATATTCATAATCAATCTTCTTCCTCTATGCTTTGACTTTTGAAGGTTACAGTTCTAATTTTGAATATGTCAAATTTTATGTTGTCAACAGGTGATTGCTGAGGCACCAGATTCCAAGCTGAAGCTTAGCTCTAGGATCCTTCAGGTTTTTTCTTTTGGGCAATCTCACAAGCAATCGCAAATTTTGTTCTGAATTATGACTGCTTCGTGTTTTCGTTTTTCTTCTGCATGCAGGATTCAATAATTAGAAAAATCAATGAACATCCCAATGCTGGATGGGAAGCTGCCATGAATTCTCAATTTTCCAATTATACTGTAATAAATCTTCAACTTTGGACAGATTGAGATTATTTCTTCAGTTCTTTTTCCCCATTTTGTTCATAGGTCACACATTAGAAAGACTCTAGTTTCTGATTGCTAATATTTCTATATTTTGATGCATAGGTTGGTGAATTCAAGTATCTTCTTGGAGTCAAGCCAACCCCCAAAAAGGAACTGAGGGGTGTTCCTCTTGTGAGTCATCCAAAGTCCTTGAAGTTGCCCAAGGAATTTGATGCAAGAAGTGCGTGGCCGCAATGTAGCACCATTGGAAGAATTCTAGGTCAGTTGCTTACTTGGTTCTCTATTTTCTTTTTTCTTCTCTTCTCATGGTGCTGATGCTTTCCACTATATATGGCAAATGCTGGGTCAAATTCCTAACCAAAGATCAGGTAAAATATCGGTTTTTTCAACTCTTAATCAATTCAACAAAGTGAGGTATACATCCTCTTATTCCATCTGTGTTTGATAATACAGGGTCATTGTGGATCTTGCTGGGCATTTGGTGCTGTTGAATCGCTATCTGATCGGTTTTGCATCAATTTTGGCATGGTAACTGAACGTCCTGAGCTAGTTGACTATTTACATTGTTCATTACAAACGTATACTTCTTTTTACAGCAGAACTGTCTTTGCCTATCAATTGCAAACATATGCTTTGGCTACTTACTTTGTCCATCAAACATATGCTTTGATTACTTACATTGTCCATCGCAAACATATACTTTGTTTTACTGCAGAATATATCTTTGTCTGTCAATGATCTCTTGGCATGCTGTGGCTTTCTGTGTGGAAATGGTTGTGATGGAGGGTATCCGATCTACGCATGGAGATACCTTGTCCACCATGGCGTTGTCACTGAGGAGGTACAAGTTTTTGTCTTTGCCTATTAACTCCAGTTTCAGTTTTCCTCTGTACTTGAGATTGCCTAAAGGAAAGGTTAGGGTTGTGATATCATATTTTCTATGATGTAATGACCTAATGAAGATCAATACTTTATCTGATGGCTTCTTATCTCAGTCGATATAATTTTACAATAATGAACAAATTTTCCATCTCACAGTGTGACCCATACTTTGATGACATTGGCTGTTCCCATCCTGGATGTGAACCTGGGTTCCCTACTCCAAGGTGTGTGAGAAAGTGTGTTGATAAGAACCAGTTCTGGAGGCAGTCAAAGCATTATAGCGTCAATGCTTATAGAATCAGATCAGATCCCTATGATATCATGGCAGAACTTTATAAAAATGGACCAGTAGAGGTTTCTTTCACTGTTTATGAGGTAAAATATGCACTTATGAAATATGAATACAAGTTCATATCTGTGACATAATTCACATGGATATAGTAAATCTCACTTTGGCTGCTTATAGTTGCTGAAAAACTTTAGTATAAACAGAACAGGCAGCAACACCCTTGAAAGTATCAATAAAATATTTTTAAAATGTATGAAAAAACAAATAGTTAACAAGTTCATATCTGTGCTTGCTCCCACCCTGCTACATTCTTCAATTATAATTCATCAAGGTTTGACTTGTGAGCTATGAGTCTGTCTTTCTAACGTCTTCTGACAGTTTTCCTTCATGCTAAAAGCAAGTTGCACATTATTAGAAATCAGTGACTTGCACATTTTACAAATTATTACTAAGACATTGCACGAAAACAGCTGTGGCCAGGATTATTTGACTGTAATTCTTTACCATTTTACAGGATTTCGCACATTATAAATCTGGAGTTTATAAGCACATTACAGGTGATCAACTGGGAGGACATGCAGTTAAGCTTATCGGGTGGGGGACTTCTGATGACGGGGAAGATTATTGGGTATATGTGACCAACTTGAGTTTTCTTTTTCAGACTTGTCGTGATAAAATTACGAAGATACTAATACATCTTTATTGCAGCTTCTTGCAAATCAATGGAATAGAGGCTGGGGTGACGTATGTTCCTATCAAAAGTTTCTCTCTACTTAATTACTGTAGGGAATTTTCTTTTTTTCTCTTAAATGCTCATGAATTTCATTTGAATGACAGGATGGTTACTTCAAGATAAGGAGAGGAGCAAATGAGTGTGGTATCGAAGAGGATGTGGTTGCTGGTTTGCCTTCATCAAGAAATCTTAATGTTGTTAGAGAGGTTGCCGGCACAGATATTGTTGGGGATGCTTCTGCTTAATATCATATCCATAAGTGGTGTAATTTATGCACCGGTTATAGGGGCCAGAGATAAGTTATGGATAACTCTGTGCCAAACAGAAAGAAAAACTGTGTCTGTAAAATTATGTTGTATTGTGGTTTGTATCAACTGGACATCTGTTGCTCATTCTTAAGAACAGAATAGTCTTCAAACGTTATATTTTACGTTTCACGTACTTATCGTCATCTTCAGAAGGTATATGGGATCTGGAAATTTGTTAATAACATAGCAATATAAAATTGGGCCTCCATTCACCTGTATGTAAATCATGCTTTTCTATGATGCCCAACAATTTTTTCCAGAGATGGAATCTACATTGTCCGAGCAACTCATGGAGTGTTTGTTTGTGGGCTGAGATAGTACATTCATTAGTGTTGAAAGAGTCGTTTTTACTCTTCCTTTTTCCTTTTCTTGGTGGTGGGGGATATTAAGCAAAATTATTACACTCGATTTCAGGCTCGTTTGCTTATCGATAGACCCCTCAAAGACAATGACCGTATAGTTTATAATATTATTTTGCGTCGTAGAGTGTGATGATTGTATATATATATTTTTTCCTTTTGCTCTTGGTAATAAGCAATGTGTACTGAACGATATAAAATATTGTAAAGACTGAAAGAAGAGCAAAAATGCAGTCATCTAGAACTGTCGAGGAACATGTGATCACAGAGCGAATTGACTTGACTGTACATTTTCGTGCCGTTCTTATTCTAAACGTGGTTAAACTTTAGGCTCTAAAATATACAGTGCGAGCTTTTTAAATAATTTTTAAAATTTTAATATATTAAAATACTATTTAAAAAATTATTTGATAAATTTATATAATTTGAAAATCAAATCTCTAGCTCTGTAGAAGCTGTTGGCTGGGCTCAAATATTGCTTATCTCTGGAATCACTTTGCATAAATTTTATTTTTCTTTCCATTTTCTTAAAGAAAGCTGTATAATAAAGAACGTAAAGATTCTTTTTCTTTTGTCGAAGGTGCCATTTTTAACATTCCTTGTTTCGGTATCGGCTCAATGCTCGTAATCATCCAAACTTGCCTGTTACCTTTCTCAGCTGTGACCATCGCTTTTGTTAATTGTTAGTAATAGAGACAAGCAGAGGAAATTTTATTTTCATTTTTGCCAGAGATGCAAGAGTCAGGAATCACGAGTAAGATAAAATAAATATAAAAATTCATTCAAAGAATCACCATACTTTATTTTGACACATCTTTCTAATTAATAATATTAAACGTTATTTATTCTTTAATAATTAAATAAAAATTAATAATTTCATTATATAATTTCAAATAATAAAATTTTTCAGTTAATAATTAATAATTTTGTAATTAATAAAAATTTCAAATCAATTTAAATTTCTAAAAATAATATAACAAAATTATACAATTCATGCAATGCTCCGAAACGTGACCCATTATTTTAAATTTATTGATGTTGAAAAGCCATGCACACAGCAAACCTTTATCGCGTTCATATTTCTAGTCTACCCACTTTATCTATACTGAATTTTTTTTTTTTCCGAGACATATATTTTACATTTTTTTTAAATGATTGAAAATATACAATTTAATATTTAAATATATTAAAGCATATGGTGTAATTTTTAATTGAAAAGCAATAAACATTTATAAAACCTAATTATTATATTATCTATTTAACACGATCGTCATTGATTTAATCTACAACAAAAACAAATCCTTAACAACTACAAGTCAAGGATTACAAGTTATCCAATCTCATTGTGCTGGGGCCTAAACAATTTTGACCCTGTCTGCACATTTATTGTCTGAAAATTAGTCATTTATAGTCTTATGGAGTTTTATTTTAGCATGATTGCTGGGATGGGGTCTGTGGCAGTATCTTGGCGCATCCTATTGATTTAGAATGTTATCCTTAAAGATCTTCCTCAGAAAATACCTTATTTAAAATTTTTATTTATATCGAGTTTTAAATCCACTTTGATCATAGAGGGAGTGTTCACAGTTCACATTATCAAATTTAACTGTTCATATCATTGTAAAAATTAAATTAAATACAATATATCAATTAATTATATTTTTTTATTAAGGTATCAATTAATAAAATCTAAAAAGCCTATAAGAAATTATCATTTGCCATTTTATTTATGTATTTTCCAATTATAATGTTTTAATTATAAAATCAACCCGACAACAGTTAATTGGTTGATTAATTTTTTTTTTTTTTTTTTTTTTTTACAGTGGTCAATGTACTAATATATAAAAATGCGAAGCGTAATTCATGAGATCCAGCATTACCCATAAAATAAATAATAAAAAATCCAAGGGGTTAAGTAGGTGGCGGCTTGCGAATTGCGTTGGACGGTAGAGGCCATCCTCAGCCAACAGAAAAGAATATCCACTGCAGGCACCACCACACACACCCCTTCTGGCAAAGAAAGCCAAAAAAAAAAAAAAAGAAAAAAGAAAAATAAAACTCTGAATTAAAATACGACACGCTTTCCACGTTTCTCTGTTGGCAAATAGCGGAAGGTGCACAGGACAGAGGTCAGGTCTGGCTAAAACAGATTGGAGAAGAGACGACGATGATGATGAAATTGTAAACCTCGGTCCTTCTGCAGAAGAAAGAATATTACCGGAGTCTTTCTTCGCACCTCAATAGCCAGTAAAAAGCAAAAGATAAATAATCTACGAGTATATATTCCTCGGATAAATACTATATATACTACTCGCCACCTGAGCTGTTGCCGAGCCGAGCTGTATAAAATATCCATCATCTCTATCCGCCTCTCTCTTATCTCTCTCTTTTTCACATTTCTGCAAACTTGAAACTGCACCTTGCTTTTCCTATTCCTTCTTCTTCTTGTTTTTCCTTTAGTTTGCCTTTAATACTCGCCAAATTACACATTTGCATGTAGCATTGGTCTGGTTTGGGCGCTGTGGACCGGTGGGATTATTACAATTATATAGTATTATGTGAAGTAAATTGAGATAAAGGTAGGAGTGGCGCGTTGTGAGGTGAATTTGTTAATTTATTAATCTTTTGGTCAGTGGATAATAGTGTGGGTATAATTAAAAATAAAATTACAAACTATAAAAAAGGAGAAGCTATGTCGATACCTAAGGAGTTGGAGCAGGTGATGAAGGGTAGAGGTGGATCAGTTTTGGGAAAGAAGACCATTTTAAAAAGCGACCATTTCCCTGGCTGTCAAAACAAGCGACTTACTCCTCAGATCGATGGCGCTCCTAATTACCGTCAGGTTCTTTTTCTTTATTTTTATTTGGTACTTTTTTTTTTTTTGCTGAATTTTCGAAATGTCCCAATCTGCACATTATTTTGTTCCTGCGTTTCTTCTTTATGCCAGATTCGTGTGGCAAAATCAGACCTATTCTTGATTAGAAAGATAGAAACTGAGATTTGGTTGGCAAAATTCACAGTGCGTGTAATGGAAAATTTGTTATGCGCTTGCCAAATTGTTTTACTATTTGCTTCCTGTTAACCACCTTTGCATGTACATGTTTATTTTACTTGTTTGACTTTATAAATAGATCATAATAACCGTTTCTTTTTACTGGAGGAATATTAAGGATTTGGCTTCTATTGCGACTTGATATGTGAGCTATAAGATTTTTTTATGCTTCTATGGAGTGCTGTTGAATGTAACTTTTGAAATACTTGTTGATAGATTTGTATGTTGTTTCTACAATGTCTTTAGTTATGCTGGTGTAATGATTAATTTATGATGAATCTTTTTTGTTCTTTGATTTTCTTTTTCCCTATTTATGGTTTCTTCGACAGGCTGATTCATTGCCTGTACATGGTGTTGCAATTCCAACAACTGAGGGAATTCGTAATGTTCTTAAACATATTGGAGCACAAAAAGATGGGAGGCGAGCACAAGTACTTTGGTTTAACCTTCGTGAAGAACCGGTAAGGCTATTTGTCGTCACGCAAGTTATGTTGTTTTTACTAGTGATGAATCTTATTGCTTGGAACTTAATTTCTATTTGGATGATCATTGAGTTACAGAACTGCGACACTTGATCATTTACATTTTAAATGGACTAGTCAATGAATTCTTATTTTTCATTTTCACTCCAACTTTGGAATCCTAATGATTTCGTATTGTGAATATTCGATGCCCTCTATTGTCGTAATGCAGCTAACGGAGGTTTAATTTGCTAAACTTCGTTGATCAGGATAAGTGAAAAGACCTTGCCTTTATATTTGGCTCCATCTAACCCCAAATAAGCATTATAATGATCTCTCTTACGTGTCCTTCACATCCGAAGTCCTCATTATAATGATTTTGTATCAAGTTCGGCAATATATTGAAATTTGAAGAAGGGGCTTTTAGTGCTAAACATTAGCATGTGGAAACTGTACAATGTCTTTCTTTCATACATTCCTGAGTCATAATGAAATGCATAGATCATGCCCAGAAATTTTGTAAAAGAAACCACATTCTTGATGATCACTTTTTCCAGCCTACTCTTGTATGGGTGCTGACTAAATAGAAAAATTATATACTGCACTTAAATTAGTTCTCTTGTAAAACTTTATGCTAATAATCTTTTGACAACTTTTTTTCATTACGTGAATTTAGATTGTGTTGGATTCATGTGTCTCAATTCTCTCTCATACCCCACTGGCTTGAAACAGGTAGTTTACATTAATGGACGTCCTTTTGTTTTGCGTGATGTTGAAAGGCCCTTCTCCAATCTTGAGTATACGGTATGCAATTTTTGAAGTAATTTACTGCTGATTTTTGATTAATCAGGAGGTTTTTGAGAAAAATAATATGTTTGCATGAATTAAAGAAAACTACTGTGTTCATGCATCTTTCTGGCTGATAATAACTTATTTCTTGATAGTGATTTTTTTTTTTTTGGTATTAAATTAGGGAATAAACAGGTCTAGGGTTGAGCAGATGGAGGCTCGATTGAAAGAAGATATCCTGATCGAAGCTTCAAGGTGCTTCCTTTGGTTGAATTCTGTGTTGATCTCTGGTGTCTTGCATTATTTTTTAATTTTGCCTGATTACTTTTTTTCTGGATGGTAATTTTTATTTGTATGTGATGGGCAGATACGGAAATAAAATACTTGTTACTGATGAACTACCGGATGGTCAGATGGTGGACCAGTGGGAACCTGTGTCACGTGATTCTGTCAAGACGCCGCTGGAGGCATGAGCAGTAGAACTCGTTCCGCTTGCAGAGTGGCAAAATATGATTAGTCTATTAATTTTCTAACTTCCTGTCTCAAACTTGGTTCCTTTGATGTAGGCAAATGAGGAACTGCAATTAGAGGGCTACCTTTTTGAATATGAACGTGTTCCCATCACTGATGAAAAATCACCAGAAGAGCAGGATTTTGATACTTTAGTGAGTTTCATGTTGTAAATCTTATATTAAAAGTCTGATTGATTGGTTGCTTGCTTCAGAAATCATGTGTTGATACTGTTTGAGTAAATACACTTGTTGATTACCTTGGCATCATTTTATCACCTTGTTAAAATTCTAGGCAACTTTTTTTAAAAAAAATATATTTAAAACTTTCTTTGCATGATCAGAATAAAATTATTTCCCCATATAACTTTGTCTTCCATTTAAAGGGAACTTGTGAAAGAGGATTCTTTTGTACGTTATGTACCGCAATAATAAAGTAATAAGTAATCCAGATTCTTTCTTAAATTGGATTCTGATTTGGAACTTGTGGATCTCTATAACACTCTGGTGCATAATTAGTTTATCCGACAACTCAGCTTCATGAACAATTACATTCAATGGGATGTAACGTGATGAAGTTAGAGTTCCTTGTTTTCAGAGTATCTTTTTCAGAAAGACAAATGAAAAGGGATTTATTTTGAAATATACTGGGACCAATAAAATTACTGATGTGTGATGAAGTTGTGAAATAGTCTACGGATCTGTACAGTCAATATCATCTTCTATATGAGAGCACGGTTCTGGATATGCCTGGATATTTTCTTTTTACTGGGTCTGGCCTTAGGACCATTTGTAATTTAGGCCATGCTTATACATGTAATGATTTTTACTTTTTGTCCTAAAAAATGCTAGGGTATCACAGTGTTTGTGGAAAATGATCAGCACAATGTTTCTGAATTTCATTTGCTAATGCTGCTGTACTACTTTTCCTTTCTCGTGTTTTTAGGTTGATAGAATTTATGGGGCAAACTTGAATACAGAAATAGTTTTTAATTGTCAAATGGGACGTGGACGGACTACCACCGGGATGGTTATAGCAACCTTGGTTTACCTCAACCGAATTGGAGCTTCTGGTAAGATTGTCACTTTCTCCGCTCTTTATTTCTTCCCCCACTATCTTTTTATAGGTCAGAATTTTTATTGATGCAATTTTTACAAAGTGATTTTTTTAATCATTTATTCTCCATCTTTGTTGTGTAGCTGTTTATTAGTTGCTCTTCTCCCTTGTTTTTAAATATTTCTTTCATTAAAAAGAAAGTTCTCACTTTCTTCCGAATTTCAAGTCTGTCATTACTGGGTAGGTCCATCAACTATAAAGTTAGTTACTGGCTTTTGATTAGATGATCAGGAGAAGATTGAATTATGAAGCTGATGAGAGTAGATTATCTTGCTTCAGTGCTGTTCACATCATTGTGGAATATTTTAACTAGTTATTACCATATGACATGACATATTTAGACCCACCTTTTACTGCAGAGCAGATTGGCCTTTTCTAGAAATGTCATCTGAAAATGTGTCTCTATGTTATTCTTCTTTACCCAAAATCTTTCAAATTAAGATTTTCCAACATAGATGCCGTGCTGAATGCCTGAATCATATCAGCTATGGTATGAGATGTGGTACTTCAGAGCACAAACTTACCTAGAAATAAATGATATGCAACTTTTGGCTGGGACTATAAGTGGAAAAAATATGTTGAAATTAAGTATTCAATGACGTTTTGCCATTAAACTTCTATCCTGAAATGGTACCCAGATTAGGAGTTAGGATAGTCTAAGAGAAAAATTTGTAACTGACAACTGCTTCTATTTTTGATAATGATGTCCATGTGATGAGCAACTGGAAAGTTACCTAGTGTTTCATTTGAACAAAATTTTGAATTGGTCTTCTCAGATCACAAATGAACTGTTTTTATTAGTCTATCCAAATATGTTAGGTTTACAGAATTACTTTAACCATGATAACTTTTGATGTTGTATTTATTGTCCATGTAAAATAGGTATTCCTAGAACCAATTCAATCGGAAGAGTTTTTGACGCTGGTTCTACTGTTGCTGACAATTTGCCAAACTCAGAAGAGGCAATTCGTAGAGGAGAGTATGCAGTCATAAGAAGCTTGACCAGGGTTTTAGAGGTAACTAATAGTCACTCTTACTGATCCTTTTTTATCTTTTAATATTAAGGATTTGGTATTCTTGAGATTTTCTTAATTATTGCTGTATTTTAGGGCGGTGTTGAAGGCAAAAGACAAGTGGATAAAGTCATTGACAAGTGTGCCTCCATGCAGGTATATGTCATAATAGCTATGTGTATAGACCTATAAGCAGCACGAGATTTTTCTTTTTCTTTTTTTTTCCCCTTCTCTTCCATTTAGATTTAACCTAAATAGAGTGTTTGCATTACAGAATTTGCGTGAAGCAATTGCCAGTTATCGCAATAGCATTCTTCGTCAACCAGATGAGATGAAAAGAGAGGCGTCTCTTTCATTTTTTGTTGAATACTTGGAAAGATATTATTTTCTCATATGCTTTGCTGTATATATTCATTCAGAGAGAGATGCCCTCCGTTCTAGTTCTTTTGGCCATAGCAGTTTTGCTGACTGGATGAGAGCACGGCCTGAGCTGTACAGCATAATTAGGAGGTAAGATACTTGCGGTAGTAGTACTGGTAGTTATTACTAGTATAAATTCTTGGGTCTCTAGTACATTCAATTGGATATGTGACTTTTAACTCACCGAGAGATTGAAATTATTTAGGAAGTTCTCAGTTATATGAACATCTTTTCCTTTCTCCTCTTTTAGTTTTTGAATTCTGACTGTTTAGATTAATAATATGATTTTGAACTCGATAATTAAGGTAGTTTCTGATAGCTCAATTCTCTCCAATTGTATAGCTGGACCATCGGCTGATCTGCACCAATGTTGAGTTGAACACTGGTGCATGGGTGGACCACAGTTTTAGCCTAGAATCATTTGGTTTTTGTCATTTTCGTTTCTTATTACTTTTGCTCATTTTATGATTTAACCTCCTCTATGATCTGAAATTTTGGTAGTTCTGGAAGGTGCCACTGGATCTTCACTATTATGTTAAAATTTTGGTCCATGTTACAGAATAATGTGCTCAGATCTATCCATTGTTTATTATCTGCATGCTATATGGATTGTGGTTTCTTGACCTCATCTTGAAAGACTAAAGTGTGGACAGCTAAAGAGCGACATTCATCATACCGATTAGTGTTTGGAATTCGCATGGACAGCCATGAGAGTGTTTCCTTCATTTGTGACTATCAGAGTGGTGCTTTGTATTATCTTGATCTTGTCCTTGTGAAACTTCATTCGTTCACTTGATAATTATTATACTTGAGAAACTTGATATAGTTCATCCGCGAACATACAAATTATTAATGGTTAAATATATATTTTCAAATATTACAAGTCTGTCACATGCATAGCAGCCCCTCCATGCATACTGCTCTGATACTTTTTCCCCTAGAAAAAACGACATCCAAATATGCCCGTCTCTTTAAACTGCAGACCATAGGGAACTTAGTTTGCTGCAACTATTCCTTTTTGTAGGTTGCTCAGGAGAGATCCAATGGGTGCACTTGGATATGCAAATACAAAACCATCTCTGATGAAGATTGCTGAATCTGCTGATGGCCGCCCTCATGAGATGGGTGTTGTTGCCGCTTTAAGAAATGGTGAAGTTCTTGGAAGTCAAACTGTTCTGAAGAGCGACCACTGTCCTGGTTGTCAAAATTCAAGTTTACCAGAGAGAGTGGAGGGTGCACCAAATTTCAGAGAAGTTCCTGGATTTCCAGTTTATGGAGTTGCAAATCCAACTATAGATGGCATTCTCTCTGTAATTCAAAGGATTGGCAGCTCCAAAGGGGGTCGCCCTATTTTTTGGCACAACATGAGGGAAGAACCTGTTATCTACATCAATGGAAAACCATTTGTACTCCGTGAAGTTGAAAGACCATATAAAAACATGCTGGAGTACACGGTAAAGATTATCACTTTCCTATTTGTATAAAGTTAGTCTTTGTTGAAAGGGCCTGAGAGGTATACTTATCCGTTGGCACCTTGTTTCATGTTCTTTCACACTAATAAGAGACATTCTAAGCATATGCTATGTCTTATTCCTAAATACCAAGATGTCACATCTTCCACAAAAACACACATACCCAGGTGATACTCACACAGCAGAAGTAACACAATGGGCCTGGCTGATATAATCCCTTCTCTCACTTTTGGTAGGCCCCTTGGTAGACCTGCATCGAACAATGTTAAGAGTGAGAAAGCATTGGGCCTGGATAAATGAATGATTCCCATGCTCTCACTTTTTAGAAATGGAGGAAAGGTTGCTCATATTACAGTGGAGTAAATTATGTTTCTATTATGGGCACATGGGATTGTACATGACTTTTTTTTTATTGGAAGAAACTGCGCTACATGTCTAGGGCTTTCCTCTTTCTACTTTTTTTATTTATTTATTTTCATATAGAGTAATACTTCTGCACGGCCATTGCTCCACTTTGAAGTGTGAGTTTTTCTTTGATTTTTGCAAGCTGTGTTCAATTTTTCACTTTCCCGATTTCCATGGGATATGGTTGGTATCTCTGAAATTATGGTTCATGCATTCAGGGAATTGATCGTGAAAGAGTGGAGAGAATGGAAGCTAGACTAAAGGAAGATATCTTACGAGAAGCTGAACGCTATGGAGGCGCTATAATGGTCATTCATGAAACAGATGATGGGCAAATTTTTGATGCTTGGGAGCATGTGGATTCTGATTCTGTTAAGACCCCACTTGAGGTCTTCAAATGCCTAGAGGCTGATGGTTTTCCCATTAAGTATGCACGTGTGCCAATCACCGATGGTAAAGCTCCTAAAAGTTCCGACTTTGACACGCTGGTGATAAACATTGCTTCTGCATCCAAGGATACTGCATTTGTTTTCAATTGCCAGGTTGAAGTTTTCCTTCTTTCACTTTGTACACATGCATGGAGATCTCCATCAGGATCTGCGTGTTGTATTCTGTTGTGCTCAACCTTTCTTTCATTTAACTGAATCCTTTTCCGTAACTTTCAGATGGGAAGGGGAAGGACAACCACTGGGACTGTTATCGCATGCCTTTTGAAACTTAGAATAGATTATGGGAGACCAATTAGAGTCCTGTTTGATGATACGACCCGTGAAGAGGTGGATAGTGGCAGCTCAAGTGGTGATGAAACTGGAAGCAATGCTGCCTCTTCCCCTTCAAGTAATGCTAGAGTAAGAACCGGAGCAGAGCCAGGTCGTGCTTTTGGCATTGATGATATCCTACTGCTGTGGAAGATAACAAGATTATTTGTCAACGGTGTGGAATGTCGAGAAGCCTTAGATGCAGTCATTGATAGATGCTCTGCACTGCAGAACATTCGTGAAGCTGTCCTGCATTACAGAAAGGTTGTCAATCAACAACATGTTGAGCCAAGGGTAAGGAGGGTGGCATTGAACCGTGGTGCTGAGTACTTGGAGCGGTACTTCCGATTAATTGCTTTTGCAGCCTATCTTGGAAGTGAAGCATTTGATGGATTTTGTGGCCAAGGAGCAATGAGGATGACGTTTAAGAGTTGGTTGCATCAGAGACCAGAGGTCCAAGCAATGAAATGGAGCATAAGATTGCGGCCTGGGCGATTTTTCACTATTCCTGTATGTTTTCTTTTGCCTGCTAATTTAGGATCTTGGGTAATTATATTTTTCTTTTCCCTTGATGTTACAGAGTTTCATTTTGTAACTACTGTAACTTGGATTAGTTGCATATGCTATTTGATTCAGGAGGAGTTGAGAGCACCACAAGAATCCCAGCATGGAGATGCAGTTATGGAGGCCACTATCAACGCCCGTAGTGGTTCAGTTTTGGGAACAGGCTCTATACTTAAAATGTATTTCTTTCCTGGTCAGAGGACTTCCAGCCACATACCAATTCATGGAGCACCTCATGTTTACAAGGTATGCCTAGTAGGAAGCAGTTCCTTTGAAATTGTCAACCACCGGGAAAGACTGCAAACATAAGATAGCTAGCAGCCTGTGATATTTTCTGCATTAGTGACTGGCCATGACAGGCATTTTTCAAATATCTTATGCTATATGAGATGTTCTACACTGACATATTGTAGATAGGAGCTATGCCTGTCTCTGTGTTCTTGGTATTATACGTTATATTTATACATCATTTCCAAAGGATGGATCATTGGCCAAAAGGTTCACTTTGGTATTTCATTTGTTTGTATCTACTTCTCATTCTGTTCCAGTTTTGCTTCTCTTCCTTCTGTTCTAATTCAGTATCAGACAAGTGCACGAAAGGTTTCATGAAAAACTGTAATGTGACTAGGAAGAAACTTCACATCATGATGAGACTTTGACACTGGTTTTGAGATGCTTCAGGTGGATGGATTCCCAGTGTATAGCATGGCAACCCCAACAATTGCTGGTGCTAAAGAGATGCTATCATATTTAGGTGCCCATCCCAAGGTAGATGGATCATGTGCTCAGAAAGTGATATTGACTGATCTCAGAGAAGAAGCAGTTGTTTACATTAATGGCACACCATTTGTCCTCAGGGAGCTACATAAACCAGTTGACACTCTAAAGCATGTTGGAATCACTGGTTCTGTGGTATGTTGCTGTTGACTTTATTTTGTTCACCAGACCTGTTACGATGCAAGGTTGTTCGCTTTACTTCATTCTTCCAAATGTACACAGGTGGAAAATATGGAGGCACGACTAAAAGAAGATATTGTATCTGAGGTAAGACAATCTGGAGGTAGAATGCTTTTACATCGTGAAGAATATAACCCAGCAACCAATCAGTCCAGTGTCATAGGATACTGGGAAAACATCTTTGCAGATGATGTAAAGACACCAGCTGAAGTTTATGCTGCTCTAAAAGATGAAGGTTATGATATAACATATAGGAGAATACCATTAACTAGAGAGAGGGAGGCTTTAGCTTCTGATGTTGATGCAATCCAGTATTGTACAGATGAGTAAGTATCAATTCCTATCTTCTGTACTATAAAAAGAGCATCTTGTTTTTTCCTTTTATTTTGAACCAAAGAAAAAAAACATTGCCTATCAACTAACGGTCTGCTGGCATTTTTTTCAAGTGGGTAGTTCAGTAATCATGGTAGTTTGAAGATGGTTGAGATATCTGAGCTTCAGCTGTCAGCTTGCTGCAGACTGAATAGTGTCTTTTGAGTTATTGGGTGGAACCTTAACAGTTTGGACTTTCAGCTCATTGTTACGTATATGATGAGTTATTTCTTTAAGCATCACTCTAGAAATGTTCCTTCTCCATTTCTCCTCCAAATTTTATTCTTGCTTGTGGGAATTGATTATGCAAATCTGAAATTTATGTGTATTATTTTGTAGTTGTGCAGGGAGTTATCTGTTTGTTTCGCACACAGGGTTTGGTGGTGTTGCCTATGCAATGGCAATTACTTGTATTAGACTTGGCGCAGAGGCGAACTTCATGGAAAATGTTCCACAAGTATCGGTAGGCACAGATTCATTTCCTGTGCATGAAGAGAATCTACCTTCTCAATTATCTGATGAAGAAACACTCAGGATGGGCGATTACCGTGACATATTGAGTCTTACAAGAGTTCTCATAAATGGTCCAAAGAGCAAAGAAGATGTTGACAGTGTTATAGATAAGTATGCATTTTTCGATTCTTTTCTCTATCACAAAAGTAATCAATAGATGTGTGCTTATCTCATGTGATTGTCATAGATCTTGTTTCTTTTTTTCATATAAAATTGAGGAGTTCTTCACAATGTAGAAACGAAAGACACTTGTCTCTTACTACCTGGTCAATTGATTCTTCTCTTTGCAAATTTCTCCACCTGGATTGAGGAGAGTGATACCTCTATATATTGTCATTTATTTGTTTAACATTGTTTTTTATAGTTCTATTCATGCTTTTTAGGTATTAGGTCCTCTTGTATTAATTTAATTTCTGACAACAAATTTGTTCCTCTGTTCTGAAGATGTTCCGGCGCTGGGCATTTACGTGATGATATTCTATATTATAGCAAGGAACTCAAGAAGTATCCTGATGATGATGATGAGCAACGTACCTGCATCATGGATGTGGGCATTAAGGCTTTAAGGTTAGTATACCTTGGTAATTGAGGCTCCATTTCTTACTGAAAAATAATGTCTGAAAAAAACTTTCTAGATTTTTCAGTGTTTGAAGTGCTCTAGAAATCAGTTAATGGGAAAATGAAGTCGGTATGAATGAAAATGACTTCCTATTTTCAAGAGGAAAACATTTTCCACATATTAACAAATTGATTTCATTAATTATTGGCAGCCAACACTATTGGTCACACCACTGTTCATTGGCTACCGTCAGCCACCATCACTGGTCACTAGCAACTATCACCACTTACATTTTTTATACATTTTTGTTATATTTAAAATTTTAAAATACAAAATTTCCATAATTATAAATATTTTTACAATCTTATAAGTTAAAAATGTTAATGTTTTTTTTGATAAATTTTCAATATTGCAACCAAATGAGAAAAAATGAGTTATTTGAAATATTTTTTGTTCATTTTGCAGGCGGTACTTCTTTCTCATAACATTTAGATCCTACCTCTATTGTGCTAATCCAACAGAAACAAGATTCTCATCTTGGATGGATGCAAGACCTGAACTAGGACATCTTTGTAATAACCTCAGGATCGATAAGTAATTTGCACATATAGCAATTTCAAATGTATTTATGTACAGCTAGTCATGCCTATTGTAGCTTTCTCCATTTATAGTATCCTTCAGTCTTTGCCCTTCCCTGTAGTTGTTCTGCAAGCATGCAAATAGATCCATTGCAGCTAGTGCTTCAGTCAAAAAATTTAATAGACCTGGTCAACTGGGTTTGGGTGGGTCTTCTGATGCAAGTTACAGGGATATTTTGATAAAGAATTATGAACTAGTTATTCTGTCGTTAAAGAGACCAGTTTTAGGATTAAAGGAAAAAAAAAAAAAAAGAAAAGAAAAAAAGCAACATTTAGTATTGATTCCCTTCTCTATTCTATTGCTGTGCTGGATATTTGTTTTCGTGTTTTTCCTACTGAAGCTATCTATACCTGGACTTTGAATCTGGCCATTAAAAATTTTTATTATCGTAATATTTTCGAGTTCGGAAAACGACAAGAAATTACGTTATTGGTCAGAGCTCTTGGTGATGTGTCGAGGGGATTGGGAGACCTCAACCGAGGCTGCCAAGCTTTTAACATGATACTATTGGCAGCCCTGGGAAGTAAATGAATTCAAGAAAAAAAAGGGTTTTTGTTTCTCAGTGAAAAATAAAGATTGGACAGTTATTTACTAATGGTCCCTGTTATTTCATGAATATTTTTTTAATTTCTTGAAAAATGCATTTTTTATATTTTCATGTTATTTGAAATCTTTTCAGCTAAATTAAAAGGACCTGTTTTACGTTAGAAAGAAAAATTAAAAAAAAAAAAAAAATTCAAAGGAAATGACTTTTTGTAACTTATACGAAAAAGAATCCTTCCAATTAACTATGTCCAAATATTCACCAAATATTTTTAATATTTTACTATTATAAATTATTAAATATTCAACATTGGCTAGCAAGATATTTATTAAGATTTCATAATCGCTAATTCAAATTCAATTGTATTTTTTTTCCCTTCTTTTGAGTGTTTAGAAAAAGGAAATTAAAAATAATATTTTTTAAAAGATTAATTAATACTACCTTTTATTTATATAAATATATTGAAATAAAATTAACATATTCACCTTAAAATTTTTAAAAAATACATACATCTTAAAAATATATAAAAAACAATTAAACGCTTTATAATTATTATATTCACTTCATTCCATTTTATTTATTATTATTATTTTTTATGTCTTAAAATATTTATAATATTTTTTTATATTCTAAAATGTTTTCAAAATTTTTAAATTTATATATATAAATAATTATTTTTTTTTCATGATAAATTTTATTTTCCTTTATTAATTGAAAAACTTTTTTTAATATATTTATGAGTTAAAAGATAGAAAAAGAAAAAAAATAATATTTATTGATTAAATTCTTAATCAGATCATGGAAACAAAATGCCAGCGATCAAGTGTACGATATCACCAACCGCCATTATAATTTTTATCAAACATCAATGTAATAACCAGTATAACACAACGGTCCGTTGATTTTGCTTGCTAAAATGTTTTTTTTTTTTTTTTCAGTGTGGGTTATTTCGGAGAAATACAATTTCTGTTCGTCTGAATTTTTTAAGAGCATTTATTTTGAAGTTTTGATATTTCAAGATTTGGGAATGCGTAAATGTTGGGCGGTTACGCTCTAAACAAATCAAACTTCATACTAAATATAAACAAACCTCCTAGTTTGTTGCATTCGTCACACTCATCAAGTCACTTGAATGACTCCATTTCAAGAATTCAAAAACGTCAGAATTATATGAATTCATCCAGTCGTGATCTTTCTGTTTTTTTTGTTCACTCCAAAATTTTCCTTCAGTCTTCCGGCGTCGGAGCTCATCGGGATTGATGAAGCTTTTAAAAGTCTAATCTTTAATTAAAAAAAAGAAAAGGGAAGACTAGATTTTACATAAGCACATGCAGTTAGTAGTTGAAGGAGCCGAAACCCAAAGAAGGAAACACCGTACGTTAAACGTAAATGGGGTGGTGTTTGTTGGGCAGCTTTTTTTCTAAGCTGCTGCGAATCTCGATAACTTACTTAACCTAATATAATTCTTTTTTTGTTTTTTGGTTTTTTATTTTACAAGACAAAAAGGCGTGATTCTGAATGTGATGGTGTCAATGTTGGAGCCATTCCTTTCTCCATGTTGAGGCAACTCAAACTCAACATTCTATTTAAAAGGTAATAAATCTCATTTTTTTAATTATTAAATTATAATATAGTCTTCATTTCTAAATTTTATTTCATGAAAATGAATGCTTTGCTTGTTTAATGTTTTTGGTTTTTCTTGTTTATTTATTGGCTTATGGGTACTGAGGATTTCAAATCTCAATCTTTTATGGGTAGATCAGATTTTAAGTTTCTATTGCCATTTCAATTTGTTTTATAGTCCAAAAGTGCAGAATAGCAGCCACAGAGTTCGAAGTGAAGAATTCTTGAAAAACAGAGATTTCTGCTATATAGTCTCATAACCAAAATGGCGGTGCTTGATTTACATGCATTCGTGCCATTGTCTTCTACAATGCAATCCCCATTTCTTGGACAAAAAGTGGGGATGGGGAACTCATATAGCTCAGTTTCTGGTATTCAATTAGGAAATATCGAACTCTCCAAGAAAATGCATAACACTACTAGACGGTTCTTGACTACTTCCGTCCTTGCTGATGTTACTAAAGATCTTATGGTAACTTTAAATTTGCTTATGGCTTTTAAATTTGAAGCTTCTTGATAATCGTATAAAGAGATTGACTCAAATCTGTGTCCTTTGTGTTCTTGTAATATAGAATTTTCAGGCACCAGTGCTTGCAAAACCAGAAGCAGACCCAAAGACTGTTGCCTCTATTATATTAGGTGGTGGAGCTGGAACAAGACTTTTCCCTCTTACCCTCAGAAGGGCTAAACCAGCTGTAATATTTATTGGATACTTCTTAAAGTAGTATTGATTTCAAATTTCAGCCCCATGAACGCGTACATTTGCTATTCTTCCTTATTTGTAGGTACCAATTGGGGGATGTTATAGGCTGATTGATGTCCCAATGAGTAATTGTATCAATAGTGGCATTAATAAAATTTACATCCTCACACAATTCAATTCTCAATCCCTTAATCGCCACATTGCTCGAACATATAATCCAGGGAATGGTGTAAACTTCGGTGATGGGTTTGTTGAGGTATGCTGAATCTCTTCGTCAGGAATAGTGATTGTAGTCAATTCCGTAATTTGAGGATGTAATTTCACATGTTAGTGTTGGATGCATGCTTGGTGCAGAGACTACCCGTGATAAATTTTCTTCTACTTGTTAGGATCCATCTTTTGGCTTCCCCTTCTGACTATGCTTCTGTTTTTGTTCAATTTTTCATGGTAGGTATTGGCTGCTACTCAAACTCCTGGAGAATCTGGAAAGCAGTGGTTTCAGGGCACAGCAGATGCTGTAAGACAATTTATCTGGTTGTTTGAGGTAAGAGAGATGTAGTGATGATGTAAACTAAAGGTTAATGGCATTTCATGATATTTAAAATAATTCACCTACTCAGGTGTGATATAAATGGCTTTTAATTTCAGGAGGGATTATGTTAACTTTTGCAGGACACAAAGCATAGATATATTGAGAATATTCTAATATTAGCTGGTGATCATCTCTATCGAATGGATTACATGGAATTTCTACAGGTTGACATTATTCTTAAACTTGGTTGTTACTGTAGTTCTTTTTAGTTCGTTCCCCAAATTCTGTAATTTTATGAATATTATCTCTATATGCAGAAGCACATCGATTCTGGTGCTGACATATCTGTCTCTTGTCTCCCTGTTGATGAAAGGTAACTAATTTTATGCATAGATTTCCTTTAATTGACAGGTAACCAATCATACTGTCTATTTACTTGTTCTTACCTGCAGTCGTGCCTCTGATTATGGGTTGATAAAGATTGATGAGGCTGGACAGATCAGACAATTTCTTGAGAAGCCCAAGGGTGAAAGTTTGAAATCTATGGTTCGTCACTAAATCCTTCTTTATTTCATGAATAGTGATTAGAAAGTTAACCAAAAAGTTAGTAGCCATTTTTCAAATAATTAGCATATGATTGACAATTTCTATTTCCTCAGAAAGTAGATACAACTGCTCTAGGATTATCAGCTTCAGATGCAAGGAAGTTTCCATATATTGCATCAATGGGTATATATTTGTTCAAGACAGATGTTCTACTAAAACTTCTCAGGTAGGTTAATGCTCTAATTTACAACTTTAAAATAAAAAGTAGAATGCATGCATTGTATCTTGCCCTTGTATTTTGTCCTTGATAGTAGAGAAAATAGACAAAACCTCCTTCCAGTATAATACTACAGCACCTGTTTTATCTTACAAGCTTATAACATGCAAACTGTTCCGTGATAAAATCTAATATTTTGTGTAATTGATGATTAAAGCTTTGCCATTTTGACACTTTGTATTTAAATATAAATGATTGGTAAATTGGCAATTTTTTTTTTTTTGGAATCTGTCCTATGAATTATTTTTCCTTTAGGTGGCACCATCCAACTGCCAACGATTTTGGATCAGAAATTATTCCAATGTCTGCGAAAGATTATAATGTTCAGGTAAATTCTTTGACAATTATTCTCACATAGTTTTACTTGACCTTAAAGCTGAATGCTGCATTACTTTACAATTTTTAAGTGATAGCCTATAGGTTTAAATTATTCTTCACATAACTGAGATTATATATAAGAGTGTGTCTAAATGAATGCGATGAGCTAGCAACTTCATTTTTACTTCAGAAACTGCTGATAGGTGGCCAATGTTCATTTCATGGCAGGCATATCTATTCAATGGCTACTGGGAAGATATTGGAACTATAAAATCATTTTTCGACGCCAACTTGGCCCTAACAGATCAGGTGTTTTTCTTTACGTTGTCTGTACTATATTTTCTCTAAAGTAAATAAAATTTTATAACTCAAGATATCATTTATCATCCATTTGAAGCCTCCCAAGTTTCAATTCTTTGATCCCCTCAAGCCAATCTTCACATCTCCCCGGTTTCTACCACCAACTAAAATAGAGAAATGTCAGGTAAGATTTTAAACTTGTTGCTTATATGCTGAAATCTCAAGGCATTTATTCTTGCGCTGAGCTCACAGAATAATTCTCATTATAGATCCAAGGTTCCATCATTTCAGATGGATGCTTTTTAAGGGAGTGCAGTGTTGAACATTCTATTGTGGGGATTCGTTCCAGACTAGAATATGGGGTTGAACTGAAGGTAACCTGTTTTCCATGTTCTTTATACCACATTCTATGTGTGTGGAATAAATTAGATAAAGGTTAATCCCACAACAGAGACACTCTTGTGAAAGACAATTTTTTTTTTTTTTTTTTTTTTTTTTTTTTGTTATGAAATACTGATTAGCAATTTCAAATGAAATTAATTATTATATTTGGCAGACTTTAAATGTTATACCAACTACTTATGTCCTTTCACAGTCAGAGTCTCTCTCCATTTGTTAAAACAGCTTTCATTGAGTCTCTGCACCTTTCTTCAATTTTTCTTTTTGGTTCACTGTTTTTGAAAATAAAGACTATATCATGTCTTTTCTCATTGCACCTGCATCTTGTCATTCCAAATCATGTAATAGATGCCTTTTATCTATAGGATACCATGATGATGGGTGCTGACTATTACGAAACTGAGGCAGAAATAGCATCCTCCTTAGCTGAAGGAAAAGTTCCAATAGGTGTTGGGAAAAATACCAAAATTATGTAAGTTCTGCACAAAATTGAATAATCAAATTTCTTTTCTATTTTCTTGATAACTTACATAAGCTGATTTATCTATATTTCACAGAAATTGCATAATTGACAAGAACGCAAGAATTGGGAAGAATGTGATCATAGCAAACAAAGATGTAAGTATTAATGTACAGCTGTCCAGCAAAATTTCCACTACCACTTTCTTTCATTATTCTTTAAGTAAAAAAACACAAGCAGATTGACATTGAAATAGCAGGAGATAACATTACACAACCAAGTTTTTACAGCATTTTTATTGATATAAAACATTTCATCTTCGTTGTGGCTTGAACTGCAGCATGGGCAAGAGGCAGAGAGACCATCTGAGGGATTCTACATTAGATCCGGAATAACAGTTGTGATGAAGAATTCTATCATAAAGGATGGGACGATCATATAAAATTCTTTTTCTTTTTTGAATTTTTTTCTTAAACAAGCCAGGTAAAAGGGAGCATTGAGATGCATACTTGTATATATAGGAGAGGGACGTGATTTTAGGTGGAATAAGCAGGGATGGAATAAATGGAAACTAGCAATAATTTCAACTTTTTTTTTTTGTAATTAGTACATTTTATTTAAATGAGACTTCTTTCCTTTCAACCAATTCATGTCTCATATGTGTGTGTTTTCTTTAAAAAAAGAAAAAAAAATCATGTAATAGATGACAATTTGCGGGACTGTTGAGCAATGACACTGGCAGTGGAGGGAGACTCCTCCAAGACAACCTGATAGCCATCTCCCCAGCTCTCCATTCCTTGGACCATGAGTTGCCAAAAAATCCCACCACAAAATGGGCCTCCACTCTTTGCACTGTTGTATATAGCACTGTAAATCGCCCCAAAATAGCTATCCCTTTTTGGAAAGCTGAATCCAGGATACTTGGAAGATTTTCCAAACTCACCAATAATAAGTGGTTTTTTGAGCACTGTATTGGAATCTTGGATATGGGCTTTGATCCATTTGTCTACAAACGCAGCCTGTTCCTCTTCACTCGAGTTTGGTAACCTGCAGTCAATTACATTTTTTTTTTTTTTCCTTTATATTTTCCTAATTATGGCCTTAGATTCTAATTAAGGATGATGAAGATTTACCAGGACTCAGGATAGAGATGAATGGTGGCAAAATCTATGCCAGGAACTTGATTGTTGGAGGTGAAATCAGTCCCAACAAGGTAATTGCCAGGATTGAATACCCTCCTTGACTCCCCATAAAACCCTTCGAGACCTATTTCCAGTAGATGGTGACTATCAATTGACTTAACATGGGCCGCCATTTCTTTGACCCAGTCCTGCAAAGAATTTTTGCACTTTCCAAATTAATTTTTTCATGGATAAAGTGGTAAAACTAAATAGCTAAATTACAAGACGAAACAGTTAGTGAAAAGGGCCAAAAACAAAAAATCAGAAGCTTGCAAATTAGGTGTCACTGTTGCGAATATAGCCGTACGTCCAATTGAAATAAAAAAAAAAAAAAAAAAACTGTAAATGATGAATAATAATCCAATCCGCATATATATCACATCTCATAATTTCTTTTCAAAGCCTTTGTGCCCCTGATTGCCTGGCTTTATCCTATCCATATATAATTACAAGAATCGTTATGTTGCCCATACAACACAAACAACAGCTGACTTTCACGAAAAAAGAAACTGTATTTGGTCGGCCACGAATATTTGGGAAGAGATAATAAATCCTAGATATATATTAAGCTTAATTTTTCATCAAGATTCAAGAAAGAGACCTGAATTTGAGTTCCAGAAGAGTCAGAGGAACGAGGTTCGTTCATTAGTTCCCATGCAAAAATGGTAGGATCATCTTTGTATGTGACTCCTGTTATGGAGTTAACTCTCGTGAGCACAGCCTGCATATATAAATATAAAAAAAAGCCATTACTGAAGGAAATTGAGACCAAGAAAGAAAGTAATAGTGATGATGGTTTTGGTGGAAAAGAAAAAGAGTACCTTGATATGGTTCTTATAATATACTTTGACAGTAGGGTTTGTGTAGAAATCATCATCGCTACTCAATTGTTGGCCTCGTTGTCTTGCCCACTCAACATACTGCGTTTTACCTCCATATTCTTTAAAGTTATTCACTAAACTCAGTATCACATATATTCCATGTTTTCCAGCTTCTGATACCACGAAATCCAATCCCTGATACCAATCTCCATTAATTACTGAACTATATTTATTATATTCTCATATTATTTTTTAAACTAACTGTTCTAATAAAATTCTTTGGAAGGTAACTTCAACATGTACCCTCTATTTTCAATGTAATCTTTAAATTAATGTCTCCTCTTCTAATCTCTATATATCAAAATATTGCGATAAGATGAATATATTTTTTATTCACTAGAACTATTTTTTTTTTTAATTTTTCTAATATTTTTCTCCTATCAGTTGAATTATAATCTTTTCATAGAAGGCTCGCCTATTAAGAGTAAAAGAGTTTCAAATTCGTCAATATTCTTAATTAACTTTAAATGTTTATTATGATATAATATAAATAACATACCTTGAAAGTATCTTCGTTGTAGGAACCGGGAGAAATCTGGAGGGGTCTATCAGTACCGCCATCACTGAAAGCCCAAGTTCTAGCAATATTCATGCCATTCTTGGAGGCTTGTTGGTACGCAGATGTGACTTTAGCCCTAGTAGAAGGATCAGAGGCCATGTACATCATCCAAT
Organism: Jatropha podagrica; assembly: GCA_947857235.1. Classification (NCBI taxonomy): domain Eukaryota; kingdom Viridiplantae; phylum Streptophyta; class Magnoliopsida; order Malpighiales; family Euphorbiaceae; genus Jatropha; species Jatropha podagrica. Next base: position 4,919 of record CANUEP010120616.1, on the reverse strand, counting down.
ATGCATTGAATCCATTTAAGTAAAGAGGTTTGTTATTCATCGCGAAATGGGTTCCAGTTGTTTTTGCGAAAATGGTTTGAGAATTTCCATGTACTTGGAATGAGAAGAAGACGAGAATAAGAATAAGAAAGGTTACCAAAGAGAAACTATCAAACAATATCATCCCTTACTAGTTCAAGAACTGTGTCCAATCCCAACCTTTTCTTTATACGTGTGATTGATAAATAAAAAATATTCTTCTATGTAGTGTTTATATAGACATGGAGAGAATAGTACAAACAAGTATTAATACACATAACAGATAATAAAATATTTAATATTACAAAACAGTCCTCCCTCAGTTATGACCAAGGATTTTCATTTAAAAGATATAAATAAAATTATATATTTAATTCATTAAACAATTTATGATTTATGCAATAAGTAATAATTAAATATCCTATTAATGTTTTTAGAATTTATATTAATATTTAAAAAATAAACCTAATTATATATTTATAAAATAATTTGAAAAGTTGTATTGATATTGTAATTCTGTTTAAAAATTGAATTGAACTGTATATAAATATAATATTTTTATTATGATAACATTAATACGAAATCACATTTTAATATTATAAAATCTAAATAATATCAGAGGAAAATTATAATCATTTATATTATAAAAAATAATAGTAAATGAGTAATTACGAACACAACGCACGCACGCCATCTTAAATTATTTTAATTGGTTATAAGTAGACTTATTTGAATAATTAATGCTATATTGAAACTAAGTTAAAAGATATTAAAAGATAAATATTTTTAAAGGTGTATGATATTTGAAAGCTCATACTTTTATTTATACAATTTACAGTAAATATTTTTATTTATTATATTTTAATTAAACTATAAAAATAGGGTTCATTTCTCACGAAAAATGATAAATATAATGCGGTGAATAATTATATCATAGCTACTTTGTGTTTTACTGATTTACCAAAAAAAAAAAGAAAGAAAATAGGGAATATTATTGTCAAATATATCCTGTTAAATTTGTGAATTGATAAAAATATATCTTTAAAAATTTTAATTTTATTGAGCGAATAAATAAGGTAATTTAATTTGATTATATATCATTCAATTAAAAATTATATTCCCTCTCAAAAAATTAGAAATTATATTAATTAGTACTAATAGAATTTTAAAGCTATTTTTTAAAAAAAAAGAGAGATATTTTAACTTTATATAAATTTATTACCATGACAATGATTAAAATTTGAATTATATTTTAATTAAATAAAAAATAAATTACAAGTATTTTGCAATGAATATACGTAATAACTCCTACGTTCTTTTTTTTAGAAAAAAAAAAAAAAAACCGAAACGCCACGTTGTAAACAGTTACTCGTGTATAGAATGGGCTACTTATAAACTGATACAACCGAATAACTGACTAAAAGTTAAAGTTTCCAACGCAAATCATAATAATTAATGTAATAATAAATTTTGTTACTTAAACTACGTAGTTTCTTTATAATTATTAATGTCAGTAACCGCTTTTTTTTTTTTTTTTTTTTTTTTGAAAATTCTTTTCTATTGACTTATCCAACGCTCGTTTTCATATACCTAATGTGATTTTTAGAAAATTATATATAGATCTAAGATAATAAGAAAAGGAAAAGAAAAATAAGAAAAATCTAGAAGAAGTTATCTATATCAACAATAATGAAGAACTAGCAACAACTGATAATCCTTGGACAGCTTAGTTCATATTTTTATAATATAATAAATTTTTTACCTGTAACCGGCTGTGTATACACCAAATCAGTTAAAAAGGTTTTAACTGGTATTAGAGTTTAAATTAAAAATTAAAAACTGTAGCTGTTGGATGAAAAGACCAGACTAATCAATAATTGAATATATTTATCAAAATATAATCATAGATCAAGATCAAATCCATATGGATAGATATATAGATTTGTCGTTAACTAACTGTGAATGTTAAGGAACGAGCACAGTGTGCAGATGTAGTAGAAGGTAGCATCTGCTTTAGTTTCCATTAAACTTAGAAAGTTGTTTACGACAAGCATTTCTTTTGGCTGTTCTTCTGATTTTGAATGTATTAAAGAAACTTTAAAATGACATTGCCAATGTGGACACCCAATGACCTTAGATATTAGATAACTCTGTTGGATCTCATCTCACTCTCACACCTATCCATTGATCTGCAATCACTCACTAATCCATAATGCATTGCTTTCTGTTTCACTGCTTAAACGTCATCTTTCTATTGCATGATATTAGTGGCTATTTAAATCATCACACATCAATAATCATAAATAATTTCTTATTGAACGATTACAAAAATTAAAAAAATAAATTCAAGCGAATCCATGTATTTTTTTGTTATAGGAGTGGAAAGTGTATTCTACTGATCCATTACACATATTATATTTAAAAAATTTTAAATGAATTATATTAATATCCAAAATGAAATTTAAATTTTATAAATAATATACCAAAACCATTTTAGGACAACCAATGAGGCGCTATTAATTAATATATCCATGGCTATAAACTAGGATAGGGGAGATTTTTGTTCTCATATGCAACAACTATTCCCATTCCCACGTCGTTATGAATTGATGGTGTTAGCATTTAGGGATAGGTTCAGATTGCAGAACCTAATTAATAATTATTACTTGTACACGAGAACACGAAATTAGATGATGGTGTGATAACGACCATTCAACTTAAGTTAACAACAGAACATGCTAACCTCTGCTAACTCAAAAATTGCTTAAACCCATTTAATTCTAATCCAGTAAATTGGAGATATCTGTCTTCTTTTTTGTATTTTTGGACCGTTCGTTTATCTTGCCATGTTTGCCTATGAAACCCGTGAAAGCGATCAATTAAAGAATGTCGCACGTGAAGGCTCCTCAGACACTTGCTATTACTGCAACTTCTCGTACGCTGCTCTTAATCAAATTAACCAGAAAAATAAGCAGAGAAAAGAGAGTTGCAAGTCGACATTATAGGAAGGAAGGAAGGAAGCATGCATCGTCTTCATAAAAATACACAGTACACAAATTTACCATATCACTGCTTCCTTGTTTGTGAAATGGAATTCTTCGGCAGCACAAAGAAAATGCTAATGGTGTTCTAGCTAGGTGGAACTTCAATAAAAATGTTGACTTGCTGGTTGAAAATAAGTACCTGTCCTAAGATTTTATAGCATCTCTTGAAACCTGATCTGATTATTGAGCATGAACTGTCCAGTGGTACATAAATCTTTCATTCATTCCTCGGGATTTTTTATAACATGAAGTGTGAAGAGTCGATGAGAGGGAGAGACTAGAATCGGGAAAAAAAAAATAAAAAAAAATTGAACATTTAATTTTCAGGTTGCTCTTTTGGTGGTTTTTCATTTTCCTTCATCGTAATACCTATTTTTTCTATTTAAGAGATCAAGTAAGAAAAGAAAAATCATTTTAATAATAAAATTTTTTTATGATAATTAAACAATAAAAACCAAAAAACAACATGGATGGTAAACAGGCCCTAAGATTTTCATCAACTATTTCCTGCAACTCAAATAAATCTACAGAATGATATTTTACGTGGTGCATAATTCCAAGAATTATGTCTTTGACACCCCAAAATCAAATTTGATATATAAACCCTAAATTCCAAATTAAGAAATTTTCTTTTTCTAGTATCAAACAATGAATCTTGGCCCAATACTTAAACTATAAGTATCTACTACAGATATGTGACAGATTGAACATCACAAACACTAAATATTTTTTATAAGTTTGAATAACAAGTTCAATGAAGAACTGTATAAATGACGAATCATATATAATTCTACGAATTCATCCACTAATAGGATTATCAATTGTAATTACAACTGACCCAAATGAAAAAGATGGCAATTCCTTGTGGGGGGATGAATCAAGATAATTTGGAATCATAGCTCCAGATCCTTCTCTATTAAATTCAATTGAATGAAACACATAAATTGTTATCAATACTTACAATATTGAAAACTTAGTTTTTATAACTAAAAAAACTCCAAAAACTAAATAAAACATAAAGCTCAATTCAAATAGGTCAATTATACCAATTAAAACATGAACAAAGTAAAAAACTCAAGCTCCTTTCAAGCTCATCTTTTCACTTGGCACTCCAAAATAAAGCCCTTGCATGGATACACTTGAAAACCTGTATATCCTAATGATCACCGCTTACTCGTTGATTTCCCTTACCTAACACAATCACCATGTAAAGGAAATTGTGGAGATATGTTATTTACCCATGAGGTTACGTGGGTACCGTACTTTCATTCAGCTATTTTCCACAACTTCAGAAGACCATCTCCCATTGCTAACTTGAGTGATAATAATAAACACCAGAGCAAGAAAATAAGTTACCTGTCAGGCTAACAGTACAGATGCCAAACATACCATCTGGAGTTGCAACAGAAAAGGTAAATAATCAATGCCCAAAAAATTCAGCGAGGGCAAAGAGATTTAACCATTCTGATATTCTAGCATGATAAAAATAAAACTCAACTGATGCAGGGCCGTTAAGGATAATCATCATAATAGGGATTGAGAATGGAAAAAAAAAAAAAAATACTCATCAGCAGCAATCCAGTGGAAGCCAGAAATCAACTTGCCGCTGCCACTTCAATTTCCTTGTTGCACACTCTCTTTGCAGCGAGCAAAATGCTCATCAGACATTTGTATATAATGCAATTAAGAAGGTCTTCTTCCAACAACAGGTTCTCATCTGCAAACAATACATATTCTGATGTGGACCAGAGCAAGCCCACTTCTCTTTGTTTCCGCAGAACCACTTTCGTTGCTTCATGAAAACTCATATGCATATATATATATATATATATATATATATATATATATATATATATA